>JBBPKI010001707.1:0-11118 GCA_038089155.1 Nevesoporus exiguus
GTGCCGAGCTACACCTGCCTTTGGCCCATTCCCTTGCGACGGGCATGTGCGTACTCTGACAATTTTAGCACTCGCAACTTTCCGCTCATCTGAAACCCTGACGCTGTCGTGACGGGTGGGCGGATAGTGCTATGATCTTGAGCGGCCTGGTTCACCCGACAGTACCCCCCCGTCCGTTTGCCACTCTTTCATTCCCAAAATGACCTAAAGTTTCATAAACCTCTTGCTTTCTTTCTTTTTCTCATCATTTGGCCCCAGTCGGAACGTCTTGCCAAACCCGCCTGCGCACCGCAGTGCCAGACTCATCACCTCGGATCCTGCTCGACGTGGGGCGACCCGCTCTTTTGCCCCAAATGGCATCTTGACATGAAGGCCCAGGGGTATCGTGGCCCTTCCCGATTTGTATATCCTCCTTTCCGAACCCTCCTTATCGGACTAAGACGAAGCGCGGCAAATGAAACACGGCCTAATACAACACTAAAGATGAAATCGAGCGGGGTGCATATTGTATGCTTTGGGGGCATATGCGGTTCACTAGCAGTGGTTGACATGGTAGAGGAAGAACAAGCAACAGGCCTTAATATTTTAGCTAATTGTACGATAGGAGTCCAGGAGATGAATCGAGCATGTGATCTTTGTAAATCGCTGAGGACATTTTGGTGCACAAGACAATACCAGAAACATCATATACAGTAGTCCAATGTTTCTTGTGGAACGACGCATACACGATAACAGCCAGGCTGTACTTCCGTCATCGGTTGTCGGTGTCTACTTTGACCTTGCTTATATGCACCGGGCAAAGGCGACCCCATACCATCGTCGTCATAGTGATCAGACCTTACCCGAAAGTGTGCAGCACCGCGGTTGTGATGCTTTTCATCCTAAGGTGGAAGCCTGCACAACAGGTAACGTGACGAGTACGACCGTACGTTCCTCTTGCCGGCCGGTTCGCTGCCCAAATTCAGGCTATTTCTCACGTGGTCTGCAATAAGGCGCTGGTGACCCTCCTTGCTTCCGCAACAGAAACGAGCGGGCCATGCTTGCCGTTTGGTAACGCTTAGCCAAACAGATCAACGTCCTGCCAGGAAGAGGACATACAGCCTCCAATTATAGAAACTTGAGCGCCCGCAAGACAGAGACTTGAGTCCAGCATCCAGATGGTCCATATCTTCTGCCGTGGCCGCAGATGGATCAAGTCTGCATGCATGGACGACGTAAGGTACTTGCTCTACCCATTGGTCATGAATCGTTCCCAGGTAAATCTGTCGCATTTTAAGCCATCTTTATCCTGCATGGAATATTCATGGTGACGCATGGAAATTAATTCTGGAGTTGGACGATGCCACAGAAGCGCTCCAAAGTCTTTGCGAGTGATGAATGAAAGCTCTCAAGGTAACCCGCCTCTTGATGTCTATCAAAATTCGCGTGTTATTAGCATCCCAGTTTGCAAGACAGCAAAGATGAAGACCCACTCGGTTTCCCTAGTCCGTCATTCCTTTTTGGCAACGTGTTCTTCATAGAACTGACCACTGACAAGCTTTACCTCGGAGATGATCCCCTGGCACTTTGCTTACTCGCCTCGTCCCATTACTTAGTCTCCTCTGCTTATTTCTCGCGCCATTAACCTCGTCCAACAGTGCGTGATTGAACGCGTGTCCACAGGCGAAAATGCTTCCGAACTTGTATGCCACCAAACATGTCTGATGGCTTCTGGCTCATGCTCTTGGATCCGTTGGTTATGAATCAGCAAGAGGGTGCGGAAGGCGGAGGGTGCAACGCGAGCGAAGGGTAGGCTGCGCAGGCGGAAACGCGGTGCGGTATCAGTGCGCAGTCAGGACACAACCCCCGCACCGCATTGCGCGATCAGAGCGGAAGATGAGACATAGGTGGCCGACGTCAAGCTCTGGGAATTGGTCCTCGAACTTCTCGATTTCGTCGTCGCCAGTCACCTTGACTTCGTGGAAGGTCTGCCGGGGTGGGCCTACCGAAGTTATCGAAGGAGAATGCCGACGGTGGGGCGGGGTGGGGGCAGTTTGGAAGGAGGGCACACCACCTTCTCTGTCGAGCGAGATGTCTGGGAAGGCAGATGCAGCACGGTCATAGTCAAAGTCATTCATGGTGGATGGCAGAAACGCGCAACAGGGGTCACGTGACGACATAGGCGTAGTAGCGTAAAGTTAGCTTGGGAGGCTATTACTCACTGCTAACTTGGTAGCTTCTTATAGAACTCCGCATTGCCTAGTGTTACTCCTGACTGACTTGAAGAAGGACCAGGTGGGCGTTCACCTCAAGTATGAGTGAGGTGTTACCCCACTGCTCTCTGGGCCCTCGTCCGTCCGCTCATTACGATGCAAACATAGAATTCAATCACTAGATCGAAGGAGAGACGCCAAACAAAGCGTGCACTACCTGCCCGTGGTCAAAGAGGAGCATTGCCGGGTCCACAAGGTCAAGAAACAGGGCGATGAGGGGTCCTAGTTTATAGTGGGTTGAGAACCCCTTGGACTTCTGCCCTAGCATTGCTGAGTCTAAGAGGTGACAGCGGGTCTCGGTTATATGTGCTACATACTATCGAGAGATAGTCGAACCCATGAGCCCGGGTAGATTCAAACATGTCAGTATTGTGTAGTCCATGCGGGCTATTGTGTGTTGAAAAATCGCCTAGTCGGCCACTATCAACTCCTGCGCAGGCATGGCATGAACATTTAAACTTTAGAGTTAGGTAAAGTTCGCAAAATACCCCAGTAAAGTGGTCGCAGAGGCAAGAACTATAGTATCAGTGTGGCGTAAGCGCTAGCTTAATAAGGCTGTAGGCAATAGTGCGAGAGAAATCTAAACAAATCAGTCCCATCGAGCAGCCTCAGGTTGGAATAAGGTTCGTACGCATCTGTAGGCCGCTGGTGTCCGGTAGTATTGCAGTCGCATGCTCCCAACGCGTCATGTTATTTCATAGTCGCCGTGCAACAGCCTGGCGGTTCTCATCAGAGAGGACCACAGACGGCGGGTCACGCTGAAATACAAAGGCTAAGTTGGCCTTGAGAGCCCTTTACAACGCCGCCAGGGCCTCGGTGATATTACTACTTTCCACCATTTACTCACCATCAGCGTTTACTCTGACCCTCAGATAATGAGGCAGCACTCATGGTCAGTGTTGCAGTCGAAGTCACTTCCTAGCGAAAAATTCCAAATCAGCCCGCTAAGGCGACGCGCTAGTGGTAGAGACTATTAGTCTATACATGGTGTGAGCATGGAATGTCTGTATCGAGTGTTAAGTACGAGCTCACCTCCAGCCTGTGGTAAAGGACTAGGGGGAGCGAGGGCAAAGCGAAGTTGTCAAAGTGACTGTAGTCCGAAAAAGGAAATGTAGTGAGTGTAGGATCGGAGATGTAGTATGTACAGTGATCCACCGGCAGTTGCGTCAGCACCGGCAACTGCGTCAATCACACACAACACACACAATTCACATTGGAACTGTGCTAGTTATTATCAGAAATTATGTTTCTACCAATGAGATCCTGTAACTCTATACATATACTGAATTTGTGGTCTATCCATAGTGCCATCACATGTTTTGTGGAGGTTTTCATGATGAATGTACTCATACCAAGCACAACAAGCCAACTCAAGTACAAATGCCTAAAATCCAACCACATATGACTGTTAAGAATGTCTTCCAGGAAACAGTACATTCATAGTAGAGGGAGAGTCCTTGCCAGCAACATGCCGGAGCAGCATGTTCTGACAATGTTTATCTTAGTTATCTTATCTTATCACTGACAAATATCTTTTTATCGAGGCGGTAGAACAGCTTCCGAGTCTCAAAAAAGCTACAATGACTACATCCTGTCCCATTCTCTAATGTTCCTATGGTTGGCTGTGCACACTCAAGCTCCAAGAGAAAGCTGATTGACTATGAAAAACAGGAAGAAGCAACTGCTGAAGCAATCAGAAGGAGCAAGGTGACTAATTTACGTGTATCAGTTTCATAGATTGTTACATAAGCGTTTGATATACCATTTTCGTGCTGACGCAACTGACGGTGGTGACACGATAAGGCCTCAAACTAAGGGTTGGTCATTACAAGCATCACAACACAACAGATGTAGTCTGTTCTTTTTTCAGAGACAGTTTAATTGAATTGGATGGTGTGTGTACTGTCTGATCTAGTAAAATCGTCGTGGCAAAGGTTTGGGAGCCACCTAAAATTTGCTGACGCAACTGCCGGTGGATCACTGTACTGTAGGCGGGCTGGTCTCTAACACTAATGAGAGCAACCGGGCTGGTTCCTAAAATTCTGATGCCCCTGATTCCCAGATCCCTTCCTTGGCCCTACTTATCGCCCTTGAACTGCAGCTTGCCCACGACTTGCCACCGACTTGTCACACATACCACATTTATCATGGAATTTCCACAGGCCACGGTGCTCGTGGCGGGCAACAGTGTCCCAGACCTGTCAATCAAGGCGCTCAAGAGATCATGTGGATGCCAGATGTAGGTTCCGTGATTGGCTGCCGTCTCTTAAAGTTCTGGAGCCTTCTTTTTTCGACACCTGGAAGACAATTGGAGAGGTCCTGGTGAGTCATTCGGTGGCAGGCGTAATACGCGAGGGCTAGTACCAGTAGGATAGGGTCCAACCCCTACTGGCCACTGAGCACCCCAATTCCTACGTCACTTCAAGAGTATTGTGGGCCCGAAATTGCTTCTAGGTGAGGTGAGAGGCTCCTTGCCAGTGTTATCTAATGATTGTTTTTTTTGTCTCCTCGTCTCCTGTCTCCTGGATAAGTTCCACGTCACCTTGGAGCGTTGCTTCTCTTACCATCGTTCCAATACCTCGCTACATCGATCATCGATGTAGCCTGTTCGACTCTCAACGTGCGGGACCGGGGTCAGTGGATATTATGGCCACAATAACTTCAATGTCATGGCCAAAACTTCGGCAAGCCCATGCTCTCTCTGCTTGGAAAATTTAACAGCTCGTTGATCCCCAGAGCTGCATAGTGCCATGGTTTTATTTATCTTGATCGATTTCTAGGCGGCGTGGACTATATGTTTCCTGCTCTCCTAGGATACTTACTTTGAGACCAGCGTTTCGGGCTCGAATCAAATTGTCGTCACATCGCCATCTCGATCACTGGTCACTTATACGATCGGGTTCAACTGATTGACTCGGGGAGCGGAATGTCACTGCAGGCTGCGTGACGCGCAAGCCAAATGTTTCAACAACACTACTATGCCACTAGTACGGTCGCCGTTTGATGGTATTGGATTCAGTAATTCTCATTGTTTATACACATATCACCCAGGGGGCCCCAACGCAGCTTCCCCTGCAATGCATTCGTCAATTAATGTATTCGTTCCACAATTGCAAAGTATTTCCAGCCTTCCTGGTACCGGACCGCTCGTGAAGGCACATTTACTAGAAGACTGGCGATTATTGATATAGTCAAACTTACATCATAGCATCGTCCCCTTCAATCCGTCTGAGGGAGCTTACTAACCGCGACAGAGCCTGAGCGGTGATAGCGACTATCTTTCTCAACTGAATTACAAGAACATTCTATGGGCCTGCGTAGCCAAATCTTATCGGCCTGTATAACGAACTGTGCCTCCTCGGTGCAACGCCTGGCGCGTGTCGATCACTCTACACTCTGTGCAGTACACCGTCGTGGCACCAGCACCAAGACACCTCTTACTGTCCTTGATATGTTGATTATACACATCCTTCCGCGGAAACTCCTGGTCGCAACCTTGGCAAAGAAAAGCCTCTTCGAGGCGAGCAGTCGCGATGTGGCGGTTAATCGAGTCTTTCAGCATCACTCTACCACACCCATCCCACAGGCACTCGACTGTGCTCTTCGCGTGCCCCAGTCCGGTATGCCATTTGCGGATGTGAGAGCCAATATGCTAGAACCGATGATCCACATCCCGCAAGGATTGCCAGATGCGGCCCATCGACACTCGTGGACGCTGATTAAACCACTGCTGTGGCCTGTGCTAGAGGAAAGATCGTCTTTGTCGATCCGCAAACCATCGACGCTGATGGCGCAAGCGCGTTGGGAGCGTCGGCGACTCAAGCCTTTCCTTTCAGGGGCCAGTGGGTGATTCCCCCTGCCATGAGCAAAGTTTGGAATATCTTCGATAGAGCCTGAAGGAGCGAGTGTCAACGTATCGACTGCAGATGGTCTGTGTCGGTCTCCCTGTCGCATGAATGAACAGAACAGCCACAAACAATTAGAAAAGTCTAACATCGGCAGCGAAATATGCACGATACTGCCCCATTGAGTTAGAGAATGCTGAACTCGGGTCCGGAAGTGGTGGTGGCATGACCTGTCTCTCCTCCGATGTCATGCTGCGCGCTAATGGATGTCCAGGAACAACAGTCCCCATGGAGCCATCAGAGTTACCTTGGTTCATGTCATCGAATGAGATGGAAATGTCATTGACAATAGGATCACGTACCACCAACAAGCGAACGCGAGACATCAGCTCCAATGCGTACTGATGAAATTTGCGTTTCGGAAATCGCACACTGACCAACAGAGTTCAGTGATAATGACCACTTTCTCATGTCTGACAACACGGAAGGTCCTCTATGGAAATATTAACAATAGTAGTCAATCGAAGTAAAACCAACGGTACCTGGTGAATTGACACGAGGCATGACTAACTGGGGTCGTATGGCTATTTGCAACGTATTAGAGACAAGTAGACCATGACTCCTAGTACTCACGTGTTACAAAGACCAGGGTGAGGGTGACTTTGATCAGGAACCGCCGTAAATGGGTCTGGAGCAAAGCACTCCAAGGAGAACGATGGATTAGGGTAAAGTGATGCGGGTGGTGAGGTAGTTAGAAATGACGAGTCGGAAGTAAATGGCAGCTCAGTCCACTGCCCGTCATCACACGTGAAGGAAGGAGTGCAAGCACGGGAAAGGTGCGGTTTCTCCGTCCCCATGTGCGCGTCTGAGGGAAATACCTTTCACCTTGGGCCATTATATAGTTTTGGCGGGAGGTCCAACTACGGTACGCTACACGATAGTTATGTATGCTATATCGGGTGTCATGTCGTGTGTGGCCACCAGACTACCATAATTAGTAATTGCGGGCTATCGGCGCATCACTCGATTGCCCTGTCACATTGCTGCCACATATGCTTCACAGGGAAATTTTACCTGCCAGAGGTGCAGCGCACACCTTGGATCTCGCCTGCAGAGGTTCGGCTGGACGACGCTGTCGACGTTTTTTTTTTCCGAGGTTCGTAACATCTCCCAGCGACGGGTGATTTCATTGATCATGCACAGATATGGAACACGACTGACGGCCGCCAAACAGGACCTCGCAGAATGAAAACACGGCTGATGGTCGCAAAACAGGGCCAGAGCCAAATGGAAACACGCTGACAGTCGCCAAACAGGGCTCAAGGGAAATGAAAACACGACCGACGGTCGCCAAATAGGGCCCGAGTCGCAGCAGATGAAAACATGAATCTCAAGTCTGTTCCGAAATGGAGCCCAAGTTACGAGAACTTACGAGTGGAGTCTGCTGTAAATGTGTATGATCTAGTCCAGTCCAGCCTTCTGACCCATCGAGCCTGCTAGAGGCGTGAGTTCCATATTCAGCTAATCTCAAGTAACCAGCCTGCGAAACCTTTTTTACCAGGTCAGGCAAAGTTATAAAGTCCCTCGTTCTGATTTCGTCTGATATCCCCCTACCGTCAATCCTCCTCCTGGCTTCCGTTCACAGGGCCATTACAATGTATTGCACCCCTTATTATCATTATGACTACTCTGCCCGGCGCTCACAACCTCCCCTCTTTGCGAGTCGCCTCTCGCAGTCGCCCGTCCGAGAGTGTCCCCCCTCCCTCTACAATGGACGCGAGGCCAAGTTCGATATTTGGCGAACGTTGCGTCGCCACTAGAAACGTCTATGCGATGTGGAGATGATCAGGAACTTATGGTTACCCTGCACGGCGAACCGCCAATGGATTCCTTACCCTTCCCTCCCCCTGCAAACATCACATCCCCGCCATATTTCCAGACCTCCCCGCCACCTCATTCCAGGAAGGCCACTCGGGATAAATTAGAAGGCGCTTTAACTGGTGCGCACCGTCTTGCAGCTTCTAGCCAATCACACACGCTTAGCGAGCTTCCCTCGTCCGTCTCATTTTCACAGTCGCCCTCAACAATATGCCTCGTCGGTCACTCGTTCGCATCGCCACCATTCTCGGTCTCCGTCCCCAAGGTCGCCTCTCCGCTTGTCTCCTGCACTTCACTCGAAGCGGTCCCTTGATAAGGGACCCGCACTTGCGTGCTTATTCTGTCGAGGGTAGAAGATTGCGTGTGGCCCGTCACAGCCGGGCAGCAAGGATAAGACTTGCAAGTGAGCACAATTCCGTATCACACTGTTGAGTCGCACATCCGGTACTTGACCAGTGGTGCACAAATTTGTGCGCCAGCCTCACGCGGATACCGGATTCGATAAACTGCGCTTTATTTTTTTGGACCGCCTAGTTATCTTCCTTGCGTCATCTAATCCTCTCTGATTTCCGTGACACAATCATTGTTACCGAGTATATGCTGACGTGTGTTGCTCTTCCCAGTCTATGTGCCAGACGGCATCTGAAATGTGAATATCCCCCTGGAATCCCGACGGGGTATGCGAAAGGGCCGGTCGCACGCTCGTCTCACCCACCCAATTGGGTCCTTTCAGGCATTGCCGCCCGACGACGATGCCATGCCAGTGACGTGTACTTAGTGGGTAGTAAATAATTTATGGCTCGATGCAAAAAAAAATACAGATTTATTCTATAAAAAACTAGTGGTCCCGGGACCACCACCTCACCCGTGGGTATAGCAGTGCCCATGATTACTCGTTGTATTGCTCGTCCCCCCTGCTGTCAAGGCAGTTTTTTGACCCCAGTGAAAACTTCTCCCCGCGAACGGCACCGCTAGAGGCAAAAGGTCTCTTGATCAATCAGGTCTACCCCACTTAGACTGAGTCATCACGTGACCCTTGTCTGTCCATCCTTGCGACGAGCTGCGCCTTTGCCAGCATCTACCATGGACAACTTTGATTATGACCATGCTGCGTCTGCCTTCCCAGGCATCTCGCTTGACGGAGAAGGCGACGTGCCCTCCTTCCAGACTGGCTCCGTCCCTGCCCCACCGTCGGCGTTGTCCTTCGACAACTTCGATAGCCCACCCTGGCAGACGTTCCACGAAGTCAAGGTGACCGGCGACGACGAAATCGAAAAGTTCGAGGACCAGTTTCCAGAGCTCGACGTTGGCCACGTACGTCTCGTCTTCCGCTCTGATCGCACGATGTAGTGCGAGGGGTGTCACTGTTGGGTGCTGATGACGCACGACGGTTTTGTAGACCGTGTCTCCGCCTCCGCCTGCACAGCCTACATTTGGAGCTGCCCCTCCGTTCGCACCGCGCCCTCAGCCCTCCACATTCTCTTCGATACCCATTCTTAACTAGCACATTCAGGAAGACGAACCCGAAGTCATCAGGTACATAGCGCGGCACGCAAGCCCAAAAGCTTTTCCGCCTATTGGACATGAGCTCAATCACGTGCCCTTGGATAGGGAATGGTGCGAGAAGCAAACAGAGGAGATCAAACAGAGAGATGAGACGAGTAAAGCAAAGCGTCAGGAGACCATCTCCAAAGCAGAAGCTGCTATCGATTAGTTCTACGAAGAATGCGCTTCCAAAAAGATCGATCGATTCGAGAAAATAAGTGCGTCCACGTCTTCGCTGTCTCGTGGAGTGGGCTGCTAATGGCATGCCAACTTTGATAGGGACCAAGAGGCGGATTACCTCGAGAACCTTCAGTCGTCACTCACAAAAGGGGACTACTTGGGAGCGCATCTGTGACACCATCGAACTCTAGGACTCACAAAGCAAAACTATCGCCCGCACTGGTACCGGCACCACTGGTCTCACTCGGTTCAAGGAGGTGTTGTTGAGATCGAGGAGGGAAGCAGATGTTGCGCCAGGGGCAGCAGGCTATTAGAATACGCACACAATCTGCAACCACATTGTAATTGCACTCCAGGCTAGGGTAACTCGGGTTTACTTGCAGTCGATCGGTCATAGTTTCGAAGTACGCCCCGAAGAGAGATGTGCCTCTACCCACGCTATACAATCCTCGATCAACCTTTCCTTTACTCCATCCGGCTCGTTGTGCAAATCATGAAGCCCGTTCTTTAAAGTGGATGAGACTTATCCTCGGGAGTGGACTGAAACATACCGTGTATGCTGAGAACGTCTTGTTTCCTGCAGAAAGCAGTCCATGGAATTTCTCGGTGGCCTTGAATGATGTGATCTAGAAGGCCATTGATCATGACGAGCTGAAGGTTAACAATCACCCAAAATTACCTAGTCTTCTGTGCCATGGACAAGCAAAACCTATCGCGGGTTCAGTATGAAATTTAGAGCACAAGTGGAAAACGCAGACGGGCAGGCGTTTCGGCCACTGAACGTAGTCCTTGGTCAGGAGCCTCTCCCTGAAACCAGTTAGCTTCACGAACTTGACGTCGATCTCAATGAACGACTCGTACGCCATCCAACATGTCACTCAACCCTCGGAGGGAATCAAACAGTCTGACGAGTGGATCCTTCACGTACGCTTCATTGACCGCATTGTCGTGAGATAATTCCTGCATCTCTCAATCTTCACGGGCGTGCCGACCACCGTGTCGACTCACCTGGGGGTTCACCGAGGCGGGAATCAAGTGGAAAGGAGCGAGTCGGCTTGCTTTGCCTCCAATCCACCGAGTGATTTTACTTGCGGGCTTGGTCTGTAAGATAAGCGGGCTGGTAGAAATGACCCCAGAGATGCTTGACACGGCCTCCTTGGACGGAGGTCCTTGCGTGCGAGTAGAAAACGCGAGAACCAACGCGCCACCCTAGCGTCTGCGTGTTCGTTTCTGACTGCAAGGGAGTGGTATACGAGACTCACCATCGAATGACCGTACAAAAACACGGGCACGCCATCGAACTGCTGCTTGGTATACTGGACAGCCCATTCAATGTCCTCGAGTTGCTCCTTCCAGCTGGTCTTTGCCCACCCGCTGTCCTTGCTCTTGTTCTGCTCGTCCTGTGCGGTTCTTTCGAA
>JBBPKI010001708.1:0-11104 GCA_038089155.1 Nevesoporus exiguus
TGTCAACGCCGGACGGAGTGGAGAAAACGCTTTGAATCACCCGAGGTGGCATGAGTTGGAAGAAAACTATGGTATTTATACTCGTATTCGTTCATCGTGCTCTGACAACTTCGATGCGGGATAGTCTGTCACAGTGCCAGGAATTCGCTGATTTCCAGCACTAGAGCTATCAATCTGTTCCTTATATCGATGCAAGACTTGCAAGTGAACTTCAGAATTAGTGCCCCAGAATGTTTAGCCCACGTGCATCCTCACTAGCAGCCAAATGGATATTCCGGATATCAAACAAGTAACCAAGACTTTGATGTGTAAGTCTGCGATAGAATCTGAGCGGTTCACCACTCACAGCTGGCATGCCTCTCCCGGACCCTCTTCCCTCCAACCCGCCGTTGCTCTCTGAGCAGCTGAAGCACCGAATTGACGAACTTCGCTCCAAGATAGTCAGGACAAACTACAATACCAAATTCGCTCAGACCGCCCAAGAGCTCACTGATTTTCGCCATGCGACAGCCGGTCTTGTCGACGAAATGAACAATGATAGCCTTTCCGAGTTATTTCGGAAAACAGTCCAATTCACGACCTATGAAACATACGTACCATTCCTCGCGAGGTTTCTTGAGAGACCATGCAGAGCCAGTGCCATAGTCGACCTCTTAGCCCCGGGATTGCCTGACTTTCTCCTCGAATCCAGCTCAACGTCTGGGGGTCGTCTGAAAATTTTCCCAAGGTACGGCTGTATGGCGACAATCAGGTCCCCAGACGCCGGACCGTGGACGATTTCCGATCCTCTCCGGGGACGCACCAGAGCAAACATATACTGGCTTGCAGCCGATCGAGTGGATGTTAATGATGAAGATAATAATCTCGTCGCAACAATCTACCAAACAATCGGTACAGCCCTCTTTCAAAGAGAGTGCTTGTATCTGGACCCTGAGAAAGATGAAGAAAGGATGGGAACACTCAGTATGTCGCAGATTATCCAATTCCCATGTCATTCTCTGTAGCCGACTTCCCAGTACTTGACCACACTGCTCCCTATGCCACCGGATTCATTAACAAGTGGCACTCTTTCCTCCTCATTCACGCACTCTTTGCTGTCGGTAGCAGGTCTCTTGAGACTATGCGTATGGCGTTTATCAATACCTTTGTGGACATGATCCGCCACTTGGATGTAGAGTTTGACATAGTGGTGGACTGTATCGCGAATGGTACCATCCCAGATTTGGATGGGATAGCCGAAGTCCGGCATTACCTCGAGGTCAGTACCGACAATTAGAATGCGTATTGGTGTCTGAATGCCAACTAGATAAGCATTTCCCCGGACCCGGAACGCGCAAGGGAGCTACGTGATCTCGGCCGCCCATCTTCTAGTCCCGGGTGGTGTGGTCGCGCTTGGCCAGGCCTGCATTCAGTCACCGCTATCACCAGTGGTCCATTCGCTGCGTCCGTCCAATTGGTACGTCCGTTGTCTGCACATCATCTTTGCTTCCCTTGTTATCGTTTGTTTATAGGCTCGATGGTTCCTTGGTCCGAACACGGAGATACATGCCCTTGGTTTTGCCAGCACGGAGGCCTGGGTTGGATTGCCTTACAACCCGCTGGAGTCAAATCAATTCAAGTTATATAATCAAGATCTTGTTGAGTTTTTGGACATCAGCAAGGCTGATTTGACTAGCTCTATAGCACAGCCTGTGGGTACTTCCTGTGAGTTCAGGCACCCTACTGACTAGTATCACAGTGGGAGGTTGAGCTCGGAAAACGATACGAAGTAGTGGTGACGACGCATAATGGCTTATGGCGCTATCGTCTTGGGGACATAGTCGAGATCTCTGGGTTCGACCCCGCCGACGGTGTTCCCATCATCCAATTCATCGAGCGCCGCAAGTAAGTGTTCTAGTATATCACGTGCACTTCCTGACCACCCTCGACAGCGTTGCCATCCGATTCCCAGACTGCATGGTTAGCGATGAAGAGTTGAGGATGACCATGTCGTCCTTGACTCCGAACGTGCTAACCAAAGTTGTCAACTGGACCACGACGATCGACGACCGACGCATCCCCGCCACGATTGGCTTTTTGGTAGAGCTCGTTGATGATCAAGGTGTGCATATCTTTCTATGTACCCTTATGTATCTGGCCCCTCATTCATGAAATTCGCCTCTCAGCCTCTGCAAGTGATTTAGCACTTGCACCAGGTCATATATTCGACGAACTGCTGCGATTAAACAGCAGTGTCGCTTGGGCTGTTGCACACGAAGTATTTGGTAAACCGACCATCCGGCTCCTCCGACCTGGGACGTTTAGCGACTTTCTGCAATTGAAATCCGACGAGGGCAGCAACAACCTCGGACAAGTCAAGGTGCCTGTCGTGTTACCAAAACCTGCATATGTAACGTGGTTTGTGGATCGTGTTGTACGGGAGTTGTGAGATGTGTCAGCAGTAGACTACTCTTGACTCTTCGATCTCTTACTTCTAACATGCTCGATATGAACTGCTGTGAATCAATTTGTTTGTAAGTTGACATGCATACTTGTAATATAATTGTACATGTTCCTAGCTTGATAGAGATCCTGCAAGGGTGATTCAGGCAATCCACCACAGAAGTAGAAGCAAAGACAATAAAGACTCCATGTAGTCTGCATAATATATCCATGAGAGGATGATGAATAGTACTTAGACATGGGTTGTACACCACCACTCCTTGATGCCTTGATGCATGAATCATAACAATTCTTGTAGCCATTTGAAGCAATTTTGCAATGATTCTCATGTGCATTAGCTAACCTGCTGCCTGTGCTATACTCTGCAATGAGGAATGCATTGAGTGATCCATTCCATCCCATCCACATGTGCATTAGCCATTTCACTGCCTGCACTATAGTACCCCACAACTTGTAATGCATCATGTGATACATCCTGTCCTATCCATGTTCATTAGCTGACCTGCTGCCTGTGCCATAGTACCCTATAACTTGTGATGCATCAAGTGATGCATCATCCTGTGTGCATTGCACCATACCCCACAATGTGTGGTGCATCACATCCTGCCCATGTTCATTAGCTGACCTGCTGCCTGTGCCTAGCATCAGCAAAAAAGATAGTTGCATCATAGTCCAACATAGTTCCATAGTATCTATTGTCTTCCCTCCCTTCTATAGTACAGTGTAACACACCACAAACACTTATGTACAGTAGACTTGCTCATAATGCATAGCACTCATTCCACAAAAAAGTTAGGCATTATGAGGAGTTTGCAATAGTGAACATATGACATAATCTAGTGGTATGATGAAAGAGCAGGGTAGTACAGAGTGAATAGTAAGATAATCATGAAAAATAATCATGTAGTGTGGCCTGCCTGGAATTGATGAGTTCTTCTCTCTGTAGATTTGCATGAAACTTGCAGAGGCAGTGGGAGAGTTTGAGTGGGAAGATGGAATCACCATACTGCATCCATCCATCCTTGAGCTGCTGGCAGAGTTTTATCAACTCAGCACACAAGAATGAAACAGTCAGCTCAGTGTCTTCATCTTCATCATCAGTCTCAATTACATCACCAGTCTCTTTCACCATTTCCTGTGTTGAGAATCTAGGTATTTCATATTTGGAACTTCTATTCCTGATATCAGATTCTAGACCAGTCATGTGATAGGATCACATGATCTTATCTATTACACTATACATATTATGAGGTATGACATCATAGATAAGGTTCTATTATTGCTATCTTGATAGCTGACTGATACTTACTGCGGATTATGCAATTCTGCTTATCTTTCTGATAAGAAGTGTTTCACCTTTTTATATCCTTTACATACATATACAGTAAAGAGACCATACATACACAAATAAGTTGTGTAGTATAAAGAACTGGGCCTTTCTCCCAGTACTATAAGAAACATCTTTCAGTTCTCTTCCTCCAAGTCACTTGATAGTTGAAGACCTCAGCTTCATCTCTCACTATCAAACTTCCTTGACCCATATCACTTCACTTGGTGAGTCTCCTCATCAAGTACAAAATCCTCTATCCCTTGTCTGTGCATATCAGCAGGAGTCTTCTACACTCTCGTTAGGTTATGAGCCCTGAGTTGTCAGACTAGAGATATCACTATCATTCTCTCCATGATGCTACCGATTCCCCTAGATGCTCAGAGGTGATGGGTTTCTTTGAAACTTGCCTGGATTCTAATCTGGGTTGCTCACTTGTTTGAGGTGGTTGAGCAAGTACACCCTCTTTTCATGATGCACATGGTGCTTTTATATGTCATTGAAAATGGTTACTTTCTCTTCAGAGTTAATTCCGAGACCCCTACTTCCTTCTCTGTTGAGACAAGGTTATGTGGTGACACTAAACTGATTTTGGTTAATCTTGAATATAGAGAAATACAACTCAGTAGTGTTCTGGGATTTTCTCTAGGTAATCAACCACTTCATCCACCACTCCAACCTCTTCCTGCACCTCTTGTATTCCCTGAAGAAGATCAGGAGAATATTTCTCCTAGAGCTCCTTTAGCCAACCTACAACTGAGAGTCACAGCCATCTCTCAAGAATCATCATCAGACCTTCCTCCATCTCAAGATCAAGCATTTCTGTCACCTGATGATCTGCTTTGCTATCTGGAATTTACAGGTAATAGACTTCCTGGAAATCAATCCACATGACTAGTTGCTCCTGGGATACCCTATCAACTAGGCTGTCCATGTGATAACTGCAGAAACTTTCTTAGACCAGGAGATCGTTGTTTCCACTCCAGAATCAACATTTATAGGCACAGAGCACAGCATACTCCTATGCTTACTCTTCGAGAGCTACTAAGACAACCCTTCCTTATCCATCTGAATAATCCTACTCAGTGGAATCATCGGAACAAAGTAGCACCTCCTCACCTCACTTATTGACCTCCCCTTTGTCAATCTTGAAGAAGAACAAATCTATCTCCTGTCTTATCCATCAGAGTTACCACCGAAAACCCTTTGGAAGTTTCTAGGTCATTACCAGAAGTTCCTATACCAGATCCTGAAGATTCTATCCATCCATTACCACTTTATATTCCACCTCCTACACCACCACCTTCATATGATGTTGTACCAGACAATCCAAGAAGCACAGATCTGGGAAGCCAGAACTGGAGTTCCACAGGTGAAGTTCCATGAGAAAGACAGCTTCAGTCTGGCGAATGTCCACCAGCAAGGACACAGGGACCTCATCCTCATAGATGAAGATCAGAAAGACATGCTGCTGGAATGGCAGCTGGTGATGTTCAAGAATCCAAGTCCTCTTATTCAAGAGAGGGACATATTCTTCGAGGAATTCTTGGAGACCAAGTATTCACAGGTAGAACAAGAAGTTTGAAGGAAATACAACAATGTCATTCAGGTGAACATGCATCGTCAGGATCAAGAACTGACCCCTCTTCCTAATGACATGGCACTTATATCCAACCACATGTGCATTCCATTCACCATACCCACATGTGAGACTCACTCTATTTATAAAAATGAAATGAATAGCTTCATGTATTGAGGCAAGACCATTGGTCAAGCTTACAAAGGAGCTGGTTGGGCATTTCCAATGCCTAAAGACCACCAGACTCCTGATACTCCAGCTCATTTTGTTGGATATGAAATCTATCGCCAATGCCATTTTCCTCCTAATTTCCACAACTACCTCCTCTTCTGATCTCTTGCTCCTATCCTGGTAGATTCCCTGGATCATCAATTCTTAGGACCGGTGACTATGCAGCAGTGGAACAAAGCAGCAGATAAGTTTTGGTGCAAGACTTTTTTTTCCTCCTTATCTCCAGAGCATAAGAGAATTATTGCTCACCAAAAGTTGTTAAAGAAAGCAACACATGCCACTGAGAAACAAGCCATACTGGACTTGCTTGAGGACAGACCTAGGATTCTTCCTTGCCAAGCAGCTGCTAGCAAAGGAGAAGAAAAATGAAGACTTTGCAAATATGTAGCTTAGATCTTCACTTGTGACCACCTCATCCATCCATTCCTCTTCCTGGGACTTATCAATTTAGTTATGCTATTCAACTAGCAGAACTGTACACAAGTATACCAAATACTTTTCTCCATCTTAACTCTATGCTTCCTTCTTACGTGTCAAGTCTGGGATCTCTGGGTCAAGTCCGACCAGAGGTCTGACAGGTCTGAGGTAAGAAGTGGAGGTAAGTGGCAGAGGTGGACCAGAGTCCAAGCGGAGTAATGGAGATGGAGGGGACTTAAGAGGACTTGGCGCAGGACTTGTATGTTGTGCCCTTGTCTAAGTCTGGTCCTTGGATTTCAGAGGACGCAGGAGCAGAGGTTCCAGATAGGAGGGGGGGAGGATAAGGCGAGGAGATTGGACAAGAGGGAGAGGCGAGACTTAATTGATATTCATACTAAGGAGATACAGAGTGGAGTACAGAGAACTTATATACTGAGGAGGAGGATGACTAATTCTAGGAGTAGAATGAAGTATGTAAAATGGAGGAGTTCAGGGATAGGAGTAACAAAATACAACCCTGGCATTAAAATTGCGATCAAGGGAAAAGTGAGGCATAGGAATGAGTACAGGGTTTTAGATATACAACAGTGTCATAAAGGATTAGTTATGAAGTAGTTTGAATAAGGAAATTACGAAGGAGGATGAGAACTGACCGGAGTTGTGGTGAAGTTGAGACCGGAGACACCAGAGTTGAGTATGAGGATGGAAACTCTGAGGGATAGGTGATAGAGGATGGCGGAGGGAGGGGCTGGAGTTGGCCGGAGTTGGTGTTATAGGGGAGCAGATGGCTGGATATAACATTATATCTCTATTGTTACTCCTTATTTTTCTCACAACCAAAAAGAGATTGTTGTACAGACAGGACTTTTAATGGATTCAGTGGTACCAAACCCTCATTATTATGAGGAGACACCCATTATTTGTCTAGACCACTGTATATCTAAAATGCCATTTTGGTATATTCAGAAGTGCACTTGCCACTTAATCTCTTTGAGAAAAATAAAGGAAAGACATTCAAGGAAATGGAGATGTACAGGTTCCAACAAGAATGAAAGAAGACAAAGGGATTGGAGACAAAGGAAGATATCTCAGGGATATACATTTACAGGAAGAAGAACTTTTTCCCTTTTATCTTATCTTGTTGACACATCATTCATTGCTGACAATGATTGGATACAGATCTAAACCATGGCAGCTCTTCCCACTACCACTGAACTCAAGATTGACTCCACCATTGTTTCTTGCATTCCATTCCTTGTTGGACAGTAGAATTTCTCTGTCTGGTCCATTTGCATGTGCAATGCCCTTGAAGGAAATAATGTTTGGCAATTCCTTGATGGAACCCTTACATGGATCAGCCTTCAAACTGTTCCTGCTGTTCAGCCTATAGTCAAGAATGATGAACAAAAGAAATGGAAAGTCCTAGATAAAAGGATTCTAGGATTTATGGGCTCCACCATCACTGATGGACTCCAACACCTCATCACTTATGACTGGGCAGACCAGAATACCTTTCCTTCATGTGCCAAAGCTCTCTGGGATACTCTACAAGCCGCCTATGGTGTTACAGGCTTACCAGGACACTTTTTCCTTCTTTACAAAGCTCTTCGTACTCATATTCGCCCATCTTCTGCAACAGAAGACATCAATTCTCTCACTCTCACATTCAAAGAACTTACATAAGCTGGAATGAATCTTTCCGAAGATATGAAAGGATTCATAGCCCTTTGCAGACTTCTGGATACCTTCTTCAATTTTGCCTCCAATCTTGTTTTTTCCACAGATGCTGCTCAATTCAACCTTGACTTAGTAGTCAAAAGGCTTCAATCAGAGCTTAATCTTCGCAAGACCTTTCCTACTTCCCATAAAGATCATAATTCACTCACATCACATCTATCTGACACTCCATATGCTGAAAGTTCTACTGCTGGTGCAAATCGAACCAATGTTATTCAATGAGAACCACCCCAGAATACAAACTGGCAAGGTCAACAGAAGAAGAGACAGAACCGTCCACAACAAGGTTCTTCTAAGACAACTTTTTCACCTCAGACAAATCAACAACAAGGAGGACACCCTAGCTCTTCTGATAAAGGAAAAGGAAAGGAGATCAAAAAGCAATGGAAGCAAGATGAATATCAGTGAAGATAGCAGAAGAAACACAGCAATGCTTTTGAGATGGATGGTTTTATGAATGCTGTTGAGAATAACTCAGAGACCACAGCTTTCATTCAAGAAATTGATGAAGAAGACGGTGAAGAATTGATGAACTTTATGAGAGTTCATAACGAAGAATATGAAGATCTTGATCCCTGTGAATGTTTCACAAATCATTTGGAAGAAGAAGATTTTGTGATGGATATGGGAATGGACATGGCACAGCCCTTTTGAACTTGCTTCTAGAGAAATAGTCTCTACTGTAGAAGCAGTTCAAAGACCAAAGGGATGGCCAAAGAAAAAGCAGAAATGAACCAAGACTATTTCTCTTGGTGGAACAATCTCCTCTACTCATCACTTTGGAAATATAGATAACATCAAGACAATAATTCCAAAGGAGACACCTCGTGTTTTGCCTTTGGCTCAACCAAGTAATGCTCAACAAAGTCTTGCATTCCCTTTGAATTATGATGTTTATCCTTATCATGATGATGAGAATGATTATATCATTGAGGCTTATCCAGTGTGTGGAAACTGCAAGAATCATGGAGATCTACCTTTCAGTTATCAACAATTCAACAAAGATCATTGGATGATTGATAGTGGTTGTACCAACCACATCACTCCTTTCAAAGAAGACTTTGTGCATATTCATAATGCCAAAGTACATGCAAAGGTCACTAATGGACAAACAGTCTCTATGACTGGACCTGGCATGGTTATCATCCAGCAGACAAATGGGAATAAAAAGTTTCCTCCTATAACTTTACATGGAGTATGGTATTTGCCCCAAGCAGCTCACAGATTACTCTCTGTCATTCAAATGACTACCCATGGCTACTGCTGTGAGATCACAAAGCAATTCTCAAAGATCTGGAACAACAAGGGTATCTTGGTATTGCAGGCATCCGCCTTGATGCCATGGAACCGACTACACTTCATTCAGTCACACCAGATTACTGAAGTTCACTCAGTCAACGCCCTTACAAAGGAAGATTTATATCACTTATGGCATCAACATCTTGGTCATACATCCAAAAACACTTTATGCGAAGCTATTAAGAATACCTCTGGCATTCCCTCTTTGATTTTTCCTTCTTCCAATACACCTTGTAAAGGCTGTATTCAAGGGAAGATGACCAATCTACATACCTTGATCTGACTCTTCTAAATGTGCCACTTGACCCTTAGCTCTTGTGCATACTGATTTGATGGGACCTATGCCTGTTGAATCTCGCACTCATGCTCACTACATCCTCACTTTTGTGGATGACTTTTCTGGCTATGCTTTACTGGCTTGCATTCGCACCAAAGATGCTGTTGGCATTTCTTTCCAAGTGATGGTTTCTTGGGCAGAGATGCAGACCGCCACAGCTCTTTCCTCTGTACATTTAGACCATGGGGGGGAATTTATGGGTTCTACCCTACAGATGTTCTTCTTGAACAGAGGAATTACACATCAGACATCAGCCTCTCATACTCCACAACAGAATGGTTGTGCAGAGAGGTTCAATTGAACTATCCTTGAAAAAGTGAAAGCCATGATGCAACATGCATGCCTACCTAGGGTTTTTTGGCAGGATGCTATAGAAACAAGTCTACACATCTATAACAGACAACCTGTTAGACATCTATTTTGGAAGACACCCACTGAAGTTTTCCTAGACAAGAAACCTGATGTTTCTTACTTCAGGGTCTTTGGAACTCGAGCATATGTTTGGTTACAACCAGAGATTTGCCAAGACAAACTCTCTCCAAATGCTGAAGAGATGGTATTCATTGGATATGAACCAAATAGCAAAGCTTACCACTTTTGGTCTATTTCAAGACACTGAGTTTATGTCTTGGACAATGCCGTATTTGATGAACAAGTTTTTCCTTATTGTTTCAGGAAGGAAATGGACAAACATTTTCCCCCTACCACAGATTCCTCACTAGACCACGACCTTTTCCCTAGATCTCCATCCAATGAGGTTCCAGATCCTCAACAGTGAGATTGCAGAATTGGATCACCTGGACATATCTATGTTCCAATACCAATTCCTGGAAGATCAGATCCCAATCAACAAACCCCACCTGATTATGAACAAGGATCAGGAAGTACTACTTGGGAACCATCTCAACCCATACAGTGCACACTGTCACCTCTCTTTCTCAACTCTCCATCATCTTCTGAACTGAATACTCATCCACCCTCATATTCACCTCCACATCCTGGAGTGAAAAGGACAGAACCAGACACAGGACATTGATCATCTCTTGGTGATAGACACCAACATAAGAGATATCAACTTCCACCTGGAGACACCCTTCCAGAACTTCTTTTACCTCCCTCCTCACCTGAATTGGCTAGACCTACAGTTGATTGTACTAGAGCCTGGCTACCTCCATGACAACATATAGATGAATCACTTCCAGAATTTCATTGACAACCTCACCAGTATCAATCTACACAGGATGAACAATCACAATTCAGACTACCCATTGTTGAATGCCATTCCTCTTGAATCGCTGTACAGTGTATGCTTCCAGACAATGCATATGGAGAGAGACCACCTGTACACATTGAAAGAGAACTTAGAGGTATGCCACCTATTCAGGAGGAGTCAATCCAAGAAGAAGGTATTGTTCCCACAAATAAGGAAGATGATCTTGGTCAAATGTATTCAAACAAATGGTTCAAGAATCTACTTGCTCTGGCTACTTCTGAGGTTATACCAAAATAGTATAAGGATATAAAGAAGTTACCAGAAGACCAGCAAGAGATTTGGAGAAATGCATGTGATGATGAATATTGTTCCCTTAAAGAAAGAAAAGTCTGGGATTTAGTGGATCTTCCAAGAGGTCGAAAACCTATCAAGGGAAGATGGGTTTTTGTGAGAAAATCCAATGGATGTGCCAAAGCACACTTTGTAGCCAAAGGATTTACTCAAGTCTTTGGGTTAGACTAT
>JBBPKI010001709.1:0-11098 GCA_038089155.1 Nevesoporus exiguus
ATAGCCAGAGGTGTCCCCTACCTTTCACCTAACCAAAGCTAAGCGATACTCCCACGCTTGCACTTACTACACTTCCAGTACTGCAAAATAGTCAAACATTGCAGCGGTTTTGGGAGTCACTGTATGACAACGCTATCATTATCTTTACTCGATCCGGGGGCTCAGCCTCAAACTCGGCCAAGTAAAGTTCTAGCGACCTCCACCATGTGATAAATTTCCTTTTGTCGCCATCGTAATTCCCTGGTTTAGCCGTGATGGATTTTCCCAGTTTTGCTGCTCCTGAAGAAGGCGCAATGGGAGGAGCAAGCGTTACTGCTGGTGGAAGACGGACTCGGGGAGTAATTGGTTCTGGAGAGGCGACGAGGAGGCCTTGCATGGAGGAAGTTTGTCGTTGAGGCAGGCGGAACGGTGGTAACGGAGGAGAGACTCGGGATGCCCTTGATCCCTGAACTTGCGCTGCTCGTAACCACAGTGCGTATTGTCGGAGGTGTTGTTCGAGGGGATCATCCTCTGGATCCGCTGGGAGTGGTCGCGGCATGGGAGAAGATGGTGGAGATCCTCGTCCTGGAGGAGGGTTCATAGGTGAAGCGGAACAAGGAGTATCCTTCGGAATCGGTGGGGGTGGATCGCGAGGGGCGTAGATCGAGGCTGCCACTCCTTCTGGGATTGGTGGACTGCTCAGAAGGGGAAAGGCTGCTTGTGGGATTGACATGGTAGAATGTCGTCTCTGGAGAGAAGGACGATTGTAAGGGTGCGGAGGATAGTTGGGGTCCGACAGTTTGACGAGCTAGATAAGTATTTCCCGTTACACACTCAAGTAGTGCGCTGGTGTTTAAACCACTCGGGGAAAGGGGAATGATGATTGAAAGGAAAAGCGAACGATGGGCGATGCGGGACGATTGCTGGCGGGCACCTCTTAAAAGGTGTGCGTCGTGACGTTAAACGGGTGATCACGCGAACCCAGACGATTCGATCTGGATCGTCTGCAGTTATGGTCAATATCGAGCACCGCAAAACTCGCCCTAGTGTACTATGGGAGGAGCAACGTTATCCTTATTTATGACGGCGGACGACCGTATATGCAGCAGTGAAGCGGGTTGCTTTCCTGTCAACGATGAGGTTCGTTGATAAACCGTCACACCTTAACCCTGGTGGCCAGGTATGAAGCTAATGGGAAAGACGAGAACGAAGGTGACAAAGTCGCGACGATGAGCGGTATCGGTATCGGTAAGAGGGAAAAGGTCGGAGCACTCTCTGCAATGACCTTGGCCTTTAAACCAGACGATTCGCCGTGGCTCGTCAGGAATAAGCTGCATATAGCAGCTGTTCACCCTGATTGGTTATTACCACAGACGAACACCCTATCACAAGGGCTGCCTGGAATCGGCTAGGAGTAGGAGCGAGGGGTGCGAAATGGAAGAAGAAGGAGGCGAGGACGGCGGTCAAGAGGACCTAGACGGGAACAGACCTGGAAAGACTCTCTCATAGGCTTTCGCCCTCCCTCTACTCCGTACCAGTCGATGATAAAAGCGATAAGAGGGGCAAAGTCGAATTGAGTTCTGCGTTTGACAAAGATTCGGACACAGGTGTAAATGGAAAAGAAGAAAGTGGTGATGGAGGAAAGGATGTTCAGCGTGGACAGTGGTCATAGCGGTTTGGTGGAAAGGGGAAGTCTTGGAATTATGTTATGATATTCACACTTGAGCAGTTCCAGGGAACCACTAATGAGAAGAAACGAGTAACAATTCCAAGACTGGAGAACCAGTCGACTAGATACATGAGTTTATATAGTGTTTGACTTACAGGATTACTAATACAATGACATCATGGGAATAGAATGTGATAGAATGTCATGGAACAATGATGTCATGTGATGAAATATTCGAGAAGAGTCTGTGATATGAGTGAAGAAAGTGAAAGTTCTAACAAGTACCCAATGGTAATACCCCTCGCACCGCATCGTACGATCAGAGCAGAAGACGAGGTGTACGTGGCCAACGTTGAGCTCTGGAAACTGGTCCTTGAACTTCTCGATTTCGTCGTCGCCAGTCACCCTGACTTCGTGGAAGGTCTGCCGGGGTGGGCTACCGAAGTTGTCGAAGGAGGACCCTGGGGGTGGGGCAGGGTGGCCGAGCAATGCAACGAGCAATCATGGGCACTGCTATACTCGCAGGTCAGGGCCACTAGTCTTTTATAGAATAAATTTGTGGTTTTTTTTGTATCGAATACATAAATTAATTACTACCCGCTACGCGTCGCTGACATAGCGTCGTCGTCACGTTAAACAAGCGGGGATACTTAAAGGGACACAATTGGTAGATGTGACGAGTATGAACGTCCGATCGAACGGGGTTTGGGGCAAGACGAGTAGTGGCGCTCGAATAGGCATGGATGGGCGGGCAAAGGGAGCGGTGGCGTTTGACTGGATACATTGGGTAGGTAAGACGAGTGGTTTGGCTCGAACGGACGCGGCCGGCAGGCGAGACAGTAGTTGTGTTCGATTGAGCATGGTGGGTGTGCGGGAGCCCTCGAAGAGACACGGAAGACGGGCAAAACACGCGCCGATGGCTCGATCAAATACGGTTGGCGGGCGAAATGAGGGTTAGTGTGCGAGATACTGACAAGGCCTGACCTACTATCCTTGGAGGTTGCGCAAATGCATACTTGCGCGATGGGTCGGAAGAGAGCAAGTGCGCTGTGGGGACGAGCTTGGCAGAGATGTCCCACCGGAACCAAACGATGAGAAACGGAAGACAGCAAATCCTTTATGAAACTTTAAGTTATTTTTGGGAGTGACGGAAAAACATGCCACTGAGCTTGAAAGTTTGAAATTTGAAAGCGACCCTGCCAGTGTCCAAGCTCAGTGAAGTAACCACGCACCCGACGACGGGAGCATGGGTGTACATATTCAGTTCCAGATTCCCCTCGCCAGGAGGACCTCCTTGAGACCAGCAGTTATTCGTTGCGTCGTTGGCACAGGCAGCGAGCCAAATGGTCGCAACCATAAAAAGAATCCCACGTGGGTATTCGGAGATACGCGGGTACGAGCCCCTTTTTGGGGAACTTTAGGCTTTAGATCCTAACAGAGCCAAACAAGGTACATACGTGGATATAGGGGGCTCTCAGCCCAAACAAGCCTCCCTCCAGACTATATAATGGCCCAAGGCGAAAGGTATCCCTCCAAGACGCACACATGGAGTCGGAGGAAGCGTACCTTTCCACTCCTTCCTCCACGTGTGATGACGGGCAGTGGACTGAGCTGCCATTTACCTTCGACTCGTCATTTCTAACTACCTCACCACCCGCATCACTTTACCCTAATCCATCGTTCTCCTTGGAGTGCTTTGCTCCAGATCCATTTACGGCGGTTCCTGATCAAGGTCACCCACGCCCTGGTCTTTGTAACACGTGAGTACTAGAAGTCATGGACTACTTGTCTCTAATACGTTGCAAATAGCCATACGATTCCAGTCAATTATGCCTCATGTCGATCTACCAGGTACCGTCGGTTTTACTTCAATTGACTACCATTGTTAATATTTCCATAGAGGACCTTCCGTTTTGTCGGACGTGAGGGAGCGGTCACTGTCACCAAACTCTGTTGGCCAGTGTGCGACTTCCAAAACGCAATTTTCATCAGCACACATTGGAGCTGATATCTCACATTTGCTTTGGGGTGGTACGTGATCCTATTTTCAATGACATTTCCATCTCATTCGATGACATAAACTCCAATGGCTCCATAGGGACTCTTGTTTCTGGCCATACATCAGCGCGCAGCATGACATTGGAACAAAGACAGGCCGTGCCACCACCACTTCCGGACCCGAGTTCAGCCTTCTCTAACACAATGGGGCAGCATCGTGCATATTTCGCTGCCGATGTTAGACCTTTCTAATCGTTTGTGGCTGCTCTACTCATTCGCGCGACAGGGAGAACGACCCAGACCATCTGCAGCTGATATGTTGACATTCGCCCCCTCAAGCTCTATCGAAGACATTCCGAACTTTGCCCATAGCGGGGGGAATCGTCCACTGGCAATATATCGGGCCCCAGAAAGGAAGGGATCGAGTCTCAGACGCTCCCGATGCGCTTGCACCATCAGCGTCGATGGTTTGCGGATCGACAAAGACGATCTTTCCTCTGGTACGGGCCACAGCGGTGGTTTAATCAGCGTCCACGAGTGTCGATGGGCCGCATCTGGCAATCCTTGCGGGATGTGGATCATCGGCTCTAGGTCGCATATCGGCTCTCACATCCGCAAATGGCATACCGAACAGGGGCACGCGAGGAGCACAGCCGAGTGCCTGTGGAACGGGTGTGGTAGAGTGATGCTGAAAGACTCGATTAACCGCCACGTCGTGACCACTCACCTCAAGGAAGCCTTTATTTGCCAAGGTTGCGACCGGGAGTTTCCACGGAAGGATGTGTATAATCAACATGTCAAGGACAGTAAGAGGTGTCTGGATGCTGATACCGTGACGGTGTACGGCACAGAGTGTAGAGTGATCGATGCACGCCAGGCGTGGCACCGAGGAGGCACAGTTCATTATGCAGGTCGATAAGGTTTGGCTACGCAGGCCCATAGAATATTCTTGTAATTTGACTGAGAAATGTAGTCGCTATCCCCGCTCAGGCTCTGTCACGGTTAGTAAGCTCCCTCAGACGGATTAAAGGGGATGATGCCATGATATCAGTTCAACTATATCAACGATCGTTAGTCGTCTAGTAAGTCTGCTTTCACGAGCGGTCAGGTACCAGGAAGGCTGGAAATACTTTGCAATTGTGGAACGAGTATATTACATAATTGATGGATGCAGTGCAGGGGAAGCTGTGTTGGTGCCCCGAGGTGATATGTGTATGAACAGTGAAAATTACCAGATTCGATGCCATCAAGCATCGACGGTACTAGTGGAGTAGCTGAGTTGTTGAAAAATTCGGCTTGCACGTCACGCAGCCTGCAGTGACATTCCATTCCCCGAGTCGATCAATTGAACTCGATTGTATAAGCAACCAGTGACCGATGTACCGATGTGACAACAATTTGATTCGGGCCCGAAACGCGGGTCTCAAAGTCAGTGTCCTAGGAGAGTAGGGAACATGCAGTCCACGCCGCCTGGGAATGAACCAAGACAAATAAAACCATGGTTCTATGCAGCCCTGAGGATCAACGAGCTATTAAAATTTCCAAGCAGAGAGAGCATGCACTTGCCGAAGTTTTGGCCGTAACATTGAAGCTATTGTGGTCATAATGTCCATTAACCTCGGTCCCGCACATTGAGAGTCGAACAGGCTACATCGATCATCGATGCAGCAGGAATCATGGTTATGGGAACGAGGGCAAGAGAACCGACCCTCCAGGGTGATGCGGAAGCTATCGAGAAGACGAGAGACGGGAGACAAAAAAAACTATTAGATAACAGTGCCTCTTGTCTCACCTGGAAGCAATTTCGGGCCCACAATCCTCTTGAAGCGACGTGGGAACTGGCGTGTTCAGTGGCCAGTAGGGGATTCGACCCTATCTTATAGTAGCCCTCGCGTATCACGCCTGCCGCCAAATGACTCACCGAGATCTCTGCAAATGTCTTTCAGGTGCCGAAAAAAGAAGGCTCCAGAACTCTAAGAGATGGCAGCCAATCACGGAACCTACATCTGGCATCCACATGATCTCTCGAGCGCCTCGATTGACAGGTCTGGATCACTATTGCCCGCCACGAGCGCTGTGGCTTGTGAAAATTTCATGATAAATGTGGTATGTGCGGCAAGTCGGTGGCAAGCTGCGGTTCAAGGGCGATAAGCAGGATCAAGGAAGGGACCTTGGAATCAAGGGTATCAGAATTTTAGGAATTAGCCCGGCTGCTCTCATTAGTGGGCTGATTTGGAATTTTTCGCAAGGAAGTGATGTTGACTGCAACACTGATCATGAGTGCTGCCCCATCATCCGAGGGTCAGGGTAAACGCTGATGGTGAGTAAATGGTGGAAAGCAGTAATAGTAATACCACCGAGGCCCTGACCGCGTCGTAAAGGGCTCTCATGGCCAAGTTGGCCTTTGTATTTCAGCGTGACCCACCGTCTGTGGTCCCTTCCGATGAAAGCTGCCAGGCTGTTATATGGCAGCTATGGGATAACATGACGCATTGGAAGCATGTGACTACAATACTACGTGGACGCCAGTGGCCTACAGATGTGTACGAACCTTATGCCGACCTGAAGCTGCTTGACGGGCCTGAGTCAAATATTTATTCAGATTATCTTCGCACTATTGGATACAGTATTAAGCTAGTGCTTACGCCACACTGGTACTATAGTTCTTGCCTTAGCGACCACTTTACTGGGGTGTTTTGCGAACTTTACCTGACTCTAAAGTTCGAATTTTCATGCCATGCCCGCACAGGAGTTGGTAGCGGCCGACCAAGCTATTTTTCAACACAGAATAGCCCGCATAGGTTACACAATGCTGACATGTTTGAATCTACCCGAGCTCGTGGGTTCAACTATCTCTTAATAGTATGTACAACATATGTATAACCGAGACCCTCTATCACCTCCTAGACTCAGTAATGCCAGGGTAGAAGTCCAAGGGGTTCCCGACGCACTATAAACTAGGGCCCCTCATTGCCCTGTTTCCTGACCTTGTGAACCCAATAACACTCCTCTTTGACCACGGGCAGGTACTAGTGCACGCTTTGTTTGGCGTCCCCTCTTCGATCTCGTGACAGAATTTTATGTTTGCACAATGAATGGTCCGATGAGGGCCCAGAGAGCAACGGGGTAATACCTTACTTATACTTGGGGTGAATGCCCACCTGGTCCTTCTTCGAGCCAGTCAGAAGTGACACCGGGCAATGTGGGGTTCGATAAGAAGCTATCAAATTAGCAGTAAGTAATAGCCTCCCAAGCTAACTTTGGCCACTACAGTATGCCATCATGTGACTCTTGTCTGTCTTTGCGACGAGCTGCGCTTCCGCCATCTGCCATGGACGACTTTGACTATGACCGTGCTGCGTCTGCCTTCCCAGACACCTCGCTCGACAGAGAAGACGACGTACCATCCTTCCAAACTGCCCCCGCCCCTGCCACATCGTCGGCGTTCTCCTTCGATAACTTCGGTAGCCCCACCCCAGCAAACCTTCCACGAAGTCAAAGTGACCGGCGACGACGAAATCGAGAAGTTCGAGGATAAGTTCCCAGAGCTTGACGTGGGCCACCTATGTCTCGTCTTCTGTTCTGATCGCCCGATGCGGTGCGAGGGTTGTGTTATGGTTGCGCACTGATGCCGCACAGCGTTTTCGCCTGCGCAGCCTACCCTCCGCTCGCGCTGCACCCTCCACGTTCCGCATTCTCCTCGACACAGATCCATAACCAACGGATCCAGGAGCACGAACCCGAAGTCATCAGATATGTTTGATGGCATACAAGTCCAAAAGCGTTTCCGCCTGTGGACACACGTTCAATCACGCACTTTCGGACGAGATTAATGGCCCGAGAAATAAGCAGAGGAGACTAAGTAACGGGATGAGGCGAATAAGCAAAGTGTCGGGGGATCGTCTCCGCGGTAAAGGCTGCCATCGGCTAGTTCTACGACAAGCACGCTACCAAAAAGCAATGACAGACTCGGGAAAACAAGTGCGTCTACAATATTTCTGCTGTCTCGCGGAGTGGGTTGCTCATAACATGCGAATTTTGATAGACATCAAGAGGCGGGTTACCTCGAGAACCTTCAGTCATTACTTGCAAAGACTTTGGAGCGCATCTGCGACATCATCGAACTCCAGAATTGACTTCCATACGTCGTCACGAATATCCCATGCAGGGTAAAGATGGCATGGATCTATCAAGAACGATTTATGACCGAATGGGTAGAACAAGTACCTTACGTCGTCCATGCGTGCAGACTTGATCCATCTGCGGCCGCGGTAGAAGATATGGACCGCCTAGATGCTGGATTCAATTCTCTATCATGCGAGCGCTCAAGTTTCTATAGTTGGAGGTTGTATAACCTCTTCCTAGCAGGTCGTTGATCTCTCTGGCTGAGCGTTACCAGACGGCAAACAAGGCCTGCTTATTTCTATTGCGGAAGCAGGGAGTGGCGCTAGCATCTTATTGCAGACAACGCGAGAAATAGCTCGACTCTGGGCAGCCAAGCTGGCTGGCAAGAGGGACGTACGGTCGTACTCGTCACGTTACCTGTTGTGCAGGCTTCCACCCGGGGATGAAAAGCATCACAACCTCGGTGCTGCACGCTTTTAGGCAGGGTTCAGTCACTATAATGGCGATGGTGTGGAGTTGCCTTTGCCCGGTGCATACAAGTAAGGCCAGCGTCACGGCAGACGCTGACACCCGACAGCAGAAGTACAGCCTGGCCTTTATCGTGTATATGTCATTCCACAAGAAACATTGAACTACTGTTTATGATGTCTTTGGTATTGTCTTGTGCACCAAAAAGTCCTCAGCAATTTGCGAAGGTTACTTACTTCGTCCATCTCCTGGAGGGACTCCTATTGTACAATTGGCTAAAACGTTAAGGCCCGTCACTTGTTCTTCCTCTACCATCTCAATCACTGCTGATGAACCGCATGCGCCTCAAAAGCATACAATACACACCCTGCTTGACTTCATCTTTAGAGTGGCATTAGGCCATGTCTCATTTGTCGCGCTTAGTCTCAGTCACCGTTTCCGATAACGAAGGTCCGGAAAGGAGAATGTACAGATCGAGAAGGGCAACGATATTCCTACGCTTTGTGTCAAGATGCCATTTGGGGTAAAGGAGCGGGCTTGCCCCACGTCGAGCGAGATCCGAGGTGATGAACCTGGCACTGCGGCACGCAGGCGGGTTTGGCAGAGACGTTCCGACTGAGGCCAAATGATGAGAAAAAGAAAGATAGCAGGAGGTTTATGAAACTCTAGGTCATTTTGGGAACGAAAAAATAGCGAACATCAGACGGGGAGGGCTGAATTAGGACAGCAGAAAGGACTGGTAGAACTGCTGCCGAACTTAAACCAAATCTGTCCGGAACGTATGCGAACTACGAGGTAGCCCAAGTAGCGGTTTTACCGCACGCCGGGAGCAACGATAGTGTGGGTGCCTAGTCGCGGCGGTGTCGTATCTAAGGACTAATCTACGCATGATGCATCAAAGTGTGCGGAAAGCCTGGATAAATTAGGGAAGTATGCCAAGACGGCCGGATATGGTGGTGTAACATACTGGGTAAATATCCGCAAACCCATTGCGCCTGGGAAAATGGATATATTAGTCATACAAAGTCAACAATACATTTTAAATAATAGCTAAATAGGCGCATCAATGGTATTTTTGGGCATAGTGAGAATATGATGTTGCATGCTACTGAGACTGTTAGCAATGGTATGTAATTACATCATATTCAACCACATAGCAAAAATATGTCTAAAATATGTTGCCACTTAATATTTTAATACATTTTGATAGCAGCAATATGTAATATCTCGGTACATAGTGGCCTAATTCTGGTGTCATAAATGTCATGCCTATGTGATATGAACAAACTCTTATACACTTTTAGCATATGCTGGATTTCCATTGCTCAAACATATTTATCAAAATAGGCCACCTAGATTATTCTACCATTGTTTACAAGACTAAGTTTAGCAGACAAATACAAGTACAAATTCAGAATTTGTAATTATTTTGTTGCAATGATTTATGCTTAAACCTAGGCGCAATTTGTTTGCACATATATAGCGACTATGTTACATGAACTTTTCCAACGCTGTTTGAGGTGATAAGGAAGGCGCGCTTATTAAATTATGTAATAACTGGCCTCGCTCGCGTGACGTAACGGTGTACTTTGAATGAAAAGGTATGAAGGCGGACATAAATTTCCAGTTCATGCAAGCTCCTCACTCGACTATATAATGACCCAAGGCGAAGCATATCATCCTCCAGAATCCACACATAGGAATGCAGGAAGCCCACATTTCCTGCACTTGCGCTCCTTCCCCAGCATATGGCAACGAGTCGTTGACTGGGCTTTTATCTGCCTCCGAGCTGTCATCTCTGACCACCTCACAATCCTCATTGCTTTACTCTGATCCAGGTCATACATCCCTTGGTTTTTATGGCACGTGAGTAGCAGATGTCGTGGTTTACTCATCTTTAACGCGTTGCAAAAGCCATACAATGCCAATCGGTCATGCCACGGGTCGAAATACTAGGTAGCCCATCGGTTTTGTTCCGGTTGACAGCGACAGCCTTGTTAATATGCAAATAGAGTACCCTCTGTATTGCTAGACGCCACGAAATGGATGCCATCACCGAGCTTTTCTGGTCCATGCGTGAATTGGGGAGCACGATCCTCATCGATGTACACGAGTTCCGATGTCTCGCATTCTCCATGGAATGGTATGTCATTCTATTTTAAGTGACAGTTCATTTGATGACACGAATTAATGTGATTCTAATGGTTCCGTAGAGACTTTTGCTTCTGGCTATACTTTAGCAAGCAGTATGATACCGGTGCAAAGGGAGGCCGTCGCACCACCCATTCCGGACTCAAGTTCAGCCTTCTCCAATTTAGCGAGCCACAATTGTGCGCATCTTGCTACTTATGTCAGACTTTCTAAATTGTCTCCGTGACTACCCTCACTCATTTATGCATCAGGGGTACCACTCTAAATTCTCTGCAAGCGATGCCCTGGAAGTCGCCTCCTCTTTCCCTACCGAACACGTTACGAGCTTCGCCGATGACAAGGTTAATCATCCCTTGGCGATTTATCGGGCTTCAGAAAGGAAGTCCTCGGGTCGCCGGCGCTCCACACGTGCTTGTGCCATCAACATTGACGGTTTGTGGATTGACAAATACGATCTCTTCTCTGGCACGGGGTACGGTAGTGATCTCATCAACGTCCACGAGTGTCGATGGGCCTCATCCGGCAATCCCTGTGGAATGTGGATTCTCGGTTCTAGATCGCACATCGGCGCTCATATCCGTAAATGGCATGCCCAGCAGAGGCACGCGAAGGGAACAGCCGAGTGTCTGTGGGATGAATGCGGTAAAACGATGCTGAAAGACTCGATTAACCGCCACATCGCTACCGCTCACCTCGGAGAGGCTTTCC
>JBBPKI010001710.1:0-11088 GCA_038089155.1 Nevesoporus exiguus
ATGCACATGGGCCACCTTAGGGCAGGTATCGTACCTAGCTATGACGTCATGCCGTGAGGCGTACCTGTGACGTCACTAGTCTAGCCTCTTTGTCTAGGCTTCCGTAGAGTATCGTAATATTAAATAAACTGTCTAAGTACCTTAACAGATGCTAAGCCTTAGCTTACTGGCGTTGTCGGATGCCAGAGTGTTAGATCGCTAACACAACGATGGCAAGAGTTTCGAGGTCAGCAGCATGATAGTTCTGCTCAGTGGAAGCAAGTCCACGAGAATAGAAAGCAATAGGGTAAAAGTGATCGCCCTGCTTCTGTGAAAGGATACCACCAATGCCAATTCCAGAACCATCAGTTTTGACCTTGAAAATGCCATTGTCAATTGGAAGATGGAGGAGAGGAGCTGTTGTCCTTATTGTGCATAGGGTGTTATAAGCCAATTGGCACTCAGCTGTCCACTCAAAGTCTTTCTTTTCAGAGGTAAGGGCATTCAGGCCATGCAATCTGGGTGAACTCTTGTATGAACCTGTGATAGAAGTTGAGGAACCTGAGAAAGGCTCTAACTTCTCGACAGGTAGTAGATACTGGCCAGTCAGTGATTGCTTTGACCTTTAATGGATCCATTTTTATCACCCCCTCTGAGACAACTAGTCCCAAATATTCCATCTCCAGAGCTTTAAAGTCATATTTTTTAGGTTTAAGAGATAAATCGTGCTGTCATAATATCTCTAGTACTTGACAGATGATCTCATGATGTTCTTGTAGTGTTTTTGTGAAAATCATGATATTGTCCATATACACTACTACACATCCTTTGTTGATCAGATCTCAAAAGATATGATTCATCATTGTTTGGAATGTGGCAGGAGAGTTTGTTAACCCAAAAAACATGACAAGAGGTTCGAAGAGTCCTCTATTTTTCTGAAAAGCTGCCTTCTATTCATCACCATCTTTCATTTGGATATTGTTATATCCCCAGCAGACATTGAGCTTAGTGAAGTATTTTGCCCCTTTTAATTTGTCTACTAGTTCGTTGATTAGCAGCAAGGGATAACAATTCTTCACAGTAATATCATTTAATTTTCGATAGTCCTATACAGGGTGCAGCTGGCCATCTTTCTTCTTGACAAAGAAGAATGCCAATGTGAACGGTGATTTGGAAGGACAAATCTGTCCGGACTTAAGATTTTCTTCTAGGAATGCATCTAACTCCTTTTGTTCTGCCAGGGTAAGATTATATGTTTTACAATCAATTGTGTGATCACCCAGCAGAAGTTCAATGGCATGATCCCAGGGTCGGGAAGGCAGCAATTTATAGAAACTTTCTTTTGCAAATACATCCCTGTATGTGTGATAAGGTTCAGGGACGATGTAGAAACTAAAATGTGCCTGTGTGTGAGGCAAAAGAAAGAAGTGGGGCGATATATTCATCCCAGGAAGTCGCAAGGCAATGCCAAATGGCCAGAAATAGATAGTGAAAATGGTCGAGAAAAAGCATACCACTGGTGTGGACAACTCCTATGGGGGCCTTCTCCAGAGGGACTGGGTTCTGGACTTCCGATGCGTTTCCAGACTTCTGTGTGCAATGCAGACAGCAAGGGAGGACTAGGACCAGGTGTTCAGGCTTATACCGGGCATACTAACACAAAGGAGGAGAGAAAACTGTATTAGATAACTAATAACATGTCTAAGTAGTGCTCAACTAACATAAAACAATGTCAAATAGGTAGAAATAGCTAAACCAGCCCAAAACAATGCAAACTGGTCACAAACAAACATACCCGGATATCAGAATACTGGGAAACATCGCTGGGAAGTGATCCCGGCCAGTATAAACCAACTCCAGCTGGTTTCTGCACAACCCAGTCATGTAGGGGATCAATCCTGACCAGAAACATATCGGGAAGTCATCCGATCTACCGGGATAGCGTTGGAATGACTGGGATAACATCGGATGTGTTGCGATATCGTTGGATGCCCTATAAATCAGGAATACAAACATAGGGAACCAAGGTTCTCTACAACAATCTCCTTAAAAGATTTTTTTGTCTTTTTTATATTTGCCACTGCTGCCACATCGGTTGAAATGTTCCTTAGGTAAGCAGGTATGTCCAACTTAAAAAGACGATCTCCTTCATCCAGTTCCTTGCTATCCTCCTCAGAGACTGGTGGGCAGGAGATATGGTTGGATATAGTCACATCTCCTGTCTTCCAGTCTATGAGTGGATTGTATTGCTTTAGCCAGTCATAGCCAAGATATATTGAATGGGAACTAATGCGAGTTATGGCTAGCATTAATATTTGTTTGCTATCAGCTATGGTAATCGGTAGCACTACAAATTTTGTAATTTGTCCACTCGCATTGGTTGTCCCATCAGTGTTATAGACCGGCATTGGTTGAGGAAGGGTATGGGTTGGGATATCGTTTTTGTTGACGAACTCTTTATTGATCACTGAGCCTGTATATCCAGAATTGATTAATACATTAGTTCAGATGGTATTTCGGTCTGGTAATTTTATTTTTACTAGACATTCGAGTGCCAACTTGGTGGATTATTCACTTCGTTTGATGTACTTTGGTTTGTGTTGTAATTCTCTTAACACAAAGTGAGCATCCTTGTTCATCATTAGTTGGAGTTCACACAGTAGTTTGGATGTCACCTCTACTTGTCTGCTCTCATGAACAAATGTTTGTAGGTGGGAGAGCCCTACCATATCTTCTGCATTATTGACCACTGCTTTAATCCAGCAGACAGTCCAAGGGTCGATAGTATTCAACCATGACCATTTTTTTGCTTTCTTATTGGCAAACTCAGGAGGTGAGTGTACAATAACTGTCTCTGGCTTGGGTTTTCTTTTTTTTAAGATTGTTGGGGGTTTTTCATGGACATAGATCGGTATGTCAGCAGCTGATCCTTGTTGTCTTTCATCTTCCTTAGTTTCCTGTACTTTGAGTAATGCAAATTGATTTTGTACATTAGAAACATTGTGAGTAGTAGAGTAATGACCATCTGCTACTCCTTTCCAAAACCCGACTCCTTTACAACACAGTGCATCATTTCTTCAAAGCCTTTCTCATCCTTCCACTCTAGTTCTTTCCCAAGGAAACATACTTTCTGAGTTTGAGGACAGCGTTGCCACCAAGGAGGATGCTTAGCACAAGGCCAAGCGTCTCCACAGAATTGGCATTTCCCGGCTGCATGGGCCGTGTCTAGGTCCATTGGCTGACCTGCTCCAGGGTAAACCCCAGGAGAATTTGCAGCCACTCTTTGTGGAGCAGAAGAAGATCCAACTGCTGGTGCAGATGGTACAGCAGTGGGATGGGGACAATAACTTTGTGGGGGTGGTTGGGACGGTGGGATGTAGCCTTGCTCCTTCTTTCATGTGTAGATTTCTTTTAATATTCCATTGGCGTCAATCAAGGCATTTTCCCATGACTGAAGTCATTCTGAGATGAGGAGGCCCAGTTGGGAACATTCTATATACTCCACCACATTGTTGTGAACGGCCTTTCAAACCTGATTGACTAAGATCCATCCTACCTGTATCTCATGATATTGTGCTTCCAGCATAAGATGTTGGAATTGGATGAAGAAATTTTGAACCATTTGTTCATGTCCTTGTTTCAAATGGAACAATTCCTTCTCAGCGTCTTTTGGAGGGTCTTAGGCTGAAAATTGGCTTTTGCTTCATCTACAAAACCCATCCAGGTAATCCTATTGACCCTTCCTTGTTCAACAAATAAGTCTGCAAATTGTCCTATAGCATCTGATTTCATATAAGACAACACTATCATAATCTTTACCTTGTCTGGGGGCTCAGCCTCAAATCTGGCAAGGTAGAGTTCTAAACTCCTCCACCACATGATGAATTTCTTTTTATTGCCGTCATAGGATTCTGGTTTGGCTGTAATGGATTTGCCAAGTTTTGCCCTGGTGGGTAACAGGGGAGGAGTGTATGGCTGCATAGTGGGGAGATGTACTCAAGGGGCTATTGGCTCTGGAGATGCAACAAACAGTCCAAAAGTAGAGGATGGCCTCCGTTGTGGTTGTGGTGCAATGTAGTTGGTTGAGGAGGAGGCTCATGTCCTATAAAGGATCCTCATGCTTGGGCTGCCCATAACCAGAGTGCATATTGTCAGAGGTGAGCTTCAAATGGATCCTCATCCGGAGGACCAGAAGAAAGGGAACATGGCATTGGGGAGGTTGGTGGAGATCCGTGTTCTGGAGGAGGATTCATTGGAGAAGCAATGCGAGGAGGAGTGTTTTCAGGGATGGGAGGAAGTGGCTCGCAGATTTCAGCATAAATTGAGGCAGCTACTCCTTCAGGGATAGGTGGACTAGTTGGGAGGGGAAAGGCTGATGGTCCAGGGACCGACATAGTAGATAATTATCTCTGGAGAGGAGGACGATCGTATGGACAAGGTGGGTAATTAGACAGTTTGAGGGCTAGAAAAGTATCTCCCGTTACACACCAAAATAGTGCGCTGGTGTTTAAACCACTCAGGAAGAGGGGAAAGATGAAAAGAAATGCAAACGATGGTCAAGAGTGGGATGATTGCTGGCAAACACCTCTTAAAAGGTGGATGACATGATGATGCCTGTAATCATGCAAACAGGGGTGATTCGATCTGGATCACCTTCAGTCACAGTCAATATCGAGCACCACGAAACCTGGGGTAGTGCACTATCTCAAGAGCAACATTATCCTTATTTAGATGGCAGACAACCATATATGCAGCAGTGAAGCAGGTTGCTTTCCCGTCAACGATGAGGTTCATTGATCAACCATCACACCTTAACCCTGGTGGCCAGATATAAAGCTAGTGGAAGAGACAAGAATGGAGGCAACAAAGTCATGTAGTTGAGCAGTAGCGGTAGCGAAAAGGAGGGAACAGACAAAGCACTCTCTGCAGTGACCTTTGCCTTTAAACCAGATGGTTGGCCATGGCTTATCAGGAATAGACTGCCTATAGCAGTCATTCACCCTGAAGGTTGTTACTGCAACACACACCCTATCATGAGGGCTGTCTGGAATTGGCTAGGAGTAGGAGTGAGAGGTGCAGGCAAAAGAAGGGGGGCACAAGGGTCAGTCAAAAAGACCTAGACAGGGACAGACCTGGAGAGATCTTCTCACAGACTATCACCTTCTCCTTGTACTCTGTACCAGGTGAGGATGAATGTGATGAGGGGGTTGAAATCAAATTGAGTTCTGTGCTCGAAAAAGATGTGAACACAGGTGTAGACGGCAAAGCAGTAGACATAGATGGAGTGGAAGAAGTCCAGCATGGACAATGGGTGTAGTGGTTCGGTGGAAAGAAGGATCAGTCTTGGAATTATGTTATGATATTCACACTCGAGTGATTCCAGGGAACCACTAATGAGAGGAAACAAGTAACAATTCCAAGACTGGAGAGCCAGTCAACTAGATACATGGGTTTATGTATATAGTGTCTGACTACCAAGTGGCTATGTGATTAGTAATACAATGACATCATGAGAATAGAATGTAATAGAATGTTGTAGAATGATGACATCATGTGAATGGTTATTCAAGAAGAGTCTGTGATTGTCATATCCATGCCAAACCAGCCATCTCCGCCTCCTCCGGCCCCATCTCCAACCACCTCTGGTCTCCTCCATCCCCCTCTAGTCCACCTCCGTCCCCACCATGCATGGAGCTCCTTGGAGCTCTGCTCCTCCGATCAGACCTGCGGCTGTGCTCACTCAGAACCTCCCAGACATTATCCCCATTTGTCTTTCTCTTTGTTCTTTCATCCCTCCTCCGTCCCTTAGTATTACCCTTGATATTCTGCGACCCTTAGGTCGCTTCTTACCTCCTAGAATATTTTCATGTTGTTCTCCACCTTTGTCAGATACTATTTTCATCCCGTTTTGTACCTCCTCCGCTTACTCTGCCCTATTTAACTCCTATGTACCTCCTGTATTATTCCTTAGTACAAATATTGACTAAATCACTCTCCTCTCATTTTGTGATCACCCCACCTCCTTCCTGTCGGACTCCTGTTCCTCCAAAATATGAGGACCTAGACCTGCTTAGGGGCATGACACATAAGTCCTGTGCCAATGTCCTCCTGAGTACCTCCACCCCGACTCCTTCGCTCAGACCTCTGGTCCATCTCCTATACTAACTTCTCCGATAACCCCTAGAACTCTGCAACTCCGGTCGGACTTGAGTCCGGAGAGACCAGCATTTAACAGTGATGTGGTGAAGAGGAATGAAAAGTTCTAACAGCAGCTCAGACCTGGTTGGGATAAAGAGTTAGATGAGGAGGCCATTCCCTCATCCGAGCTCGCTGCAGTAGGAAAACCCACCAATTTCTGACTACGTCCAAGGGAAGGTCGATCACGGACTCCTGGTGGTATGAGAGGATGATAACTTCCATGTTCAAGGTAGCCACTTCACAATGTAAGAAGAGTAAGAGATGGATCAGGTAGTGTGATCACAGGCCAATGAAGGGCAGGACTTTCATGTGCCAGTGGCATTGTTGGGCATTTGGTGACAAAGTCAACGTGAGGCAGATGTCATCCAAACTTGCTTTCCTAATTGTACTGGACAGTGAAGAATTACCTGCCAGGTGTTGATCACACATAGTATCAATGAAATTCACATACTATAATGGCTTAGTGTACACTTCATGAGAAAACTGGCGTGAGGCATGAGAACATTGAAGGGGAAAAGGATATCTATGGATGGACGACCATAGTAGGCATTAAGAAAATCGACACCCTACATATACACGCCACTACCAAGCTTCAGGTTAAGACCCTTTGTGGAACTGTAGCGAACTTTCTACGACATCGCTAACCTTGATTTTCATATCAGAGGAAAGCTAGGTGGAGACAAACTAATTCCGACTCACCTTGGATTCTCAACCTGCCTACGTTACTAAGCAAGTTGTCCATACCATCACGAACCGCCCTAAACCTTAACACCCCGCAACTCTCGCTCTCCACATGTCGACACAAGCCGCTGAGTGTAGTGAACGTCTTTTGACATGTTGACAGAGGGCAACGGTATGTTCTCTCCTGGTGCCTTGGACTCGCCAGATGGCGGTTGAGGGCGTCGAGCGTCCTGAAGGTGCCGTGACAAAGTACACACTCGTATGCATAGGCAGAATCGTTCCACGACCGCTCTGTAGCAATGTACCGTCTACTCTCGCCACCGTCAGTGAGGAGCGGGATGGTGACCGCATGATGACGATCGATGTGCCGAATGTAGTTGTCAATCATGGAGCGATTGGCACCAGACGGGCATGCTCCATTTTCGAGATGGGATATCATCGCAGACCTACTGACAAACCACTGTGTGCAGCCACGTTGTTGGAACGCACACGGTATGTCCCTTGGACGGTGTACGCTGGAGTTCATGTGCTGGGGCAAGCATACATCAGATACTGGAAAAAAAGGACACGGAACACTCACCTCACGCAGGTTGTTCTCAGACATAAAAAAGCGCCCACAGGTAACACAGTATAAATGAGATTGGCGGATGTGTTCTTGCAGGCCAGGAGCAGATTGGAAGAACCGGTTGCAACGCTCGCAGTAGTGGTGGTTATCAATGCAGTGCCTTGTCAGCTCATCGTCGTCTCCAAAGTGATCGCCACACTTGCGGCAGTAGTGATGCACCGGACTCTGGATGTAGTGCTGTTCGAGAGCATGGAAAGAGGGAAAGTCTACGTCACAGTCATCACATATGTAATGGCTAGGAGAGTCTGTGATGTGTTGGTGGTACGAGGACCAGTACCGGAAGGACCTGTCGCAACGCTCGCAGTAGGGCATTACGACGGGTGGCAACTGGTAAAGGATCACATCGTCGTCGCGGGCACCCTATATATGGGGTGTTAGGGGTCCCACACGCGTTGGCTGTGTCCACGTGACCAAGCTCGAGAAACAACTGGAAAACACTACATGCGTCTACGACACCCTCGGCGAGGTATTCCGCCTCGGCTCAGAAAGCCGAGCGACGTACGCATGCACGCCCAGAGCTTGCAGATGAACAGAAAAGAAGCGGACAAGGATGGTCCCTTGGACTACCACAAGGTCAAAGTCGCGATAGCATGCATTCGGCTTCGACTTGAAGAAGCACAGGTACTCAAAATGCGTGTAACCAGGGCAAGAGTAGTCACGATCTCATGAAGCTGGAGGATTCCGTAAAAGTCGGTCAGGTCATTTCTTCGGGCGTTGCTGTATGGTTACATATATGACTCGCTTGCGCCACGACGCGCCCAATCGCCCGACAATGGCTTCACTGCCCCCCTTGCGTTTTCTATTTTCATCTTTATTAATCCCGTTGACTCATGTCCAATTCCAAGTGGGCGAGATCCGACGGAAGAGATTCGTTGTGGCTTCCAACTGTGTGACGACAACATCAAGGGGCAAGATCAGCCCGTGGAACCTCAGAAGAGTGGCCAAAGATAGGCGACTGCCTAGAAGACGATCGTCGTCTCCCACTTTTCCAGGGTACGAAACCCTGCAAAGCGCAGCATTCGGGTCCGCCACCCTGTCGTCGTGCGTGGTCTAAGTGTGTGAATAGTTTCAATAAAGAGACACGTACCTGACAGGCGATTTAAGCGCGTACTGGACAGGAGTGGCCGCACACCCTTCTTTCCCTCTACTTGATACCTATCCGGGCATGTTTCCTAACGTACGCTTTTGGCCGAAGAATGGTGGGCGTTGGGCAGAACAGTCGAAGAAGGCCCACGCACAGAACTTCGAACACGGTCGAGTATTGCAGACGAGAGGACGTCTTACCGCATGCTGACTCTAGAGTCGTTCAGGACAGTGAATTACAGTAGAAGAGATGCACCGATCTTGCTATCATCGTGAAGAGCTGTAAACATGATAGGCCAATGTAAGCACAAGGATGCTAATGGAAAGATGACACTTAGGGACTCTGGTCCCTACTCATCTTTTCTTCGAAGCTTCGATAAGATAAACTGCCCTGGCGTCATGGGTCCAACATGTGACCGCCATCCTCTACACCGAGGGACTCGAACAATTCTCTAGCCACCACTCACGAGACCTTTCCCATCTGATGACACACCACAGTCTATGCCGGCATCCCGCGCGGTTTGCTCCCACCAATCAAGTCTTTTCACCGTTACTCATTTAGCTGTGTTTGACTATCACAATGACCGCTGCATTAACCCGGTTTGGCGGTTGGCCGTCGCAGGACCTCAGCCTTGACCTCAGCCTCTTAGGCGGATGCATGGCGCGAGGACCTCAATCAGAAACGCTCGCAGCGACGGAAGACTGACAATATTCATTACGACCCTCTTGACGCCCACGTCGCTGTGATGAATGCGTGTATCGTACACGTCATAGTTCTACCCTAAAGTTCATCCAAACTCCATTTTCAGTGAGATGCCTCAGAACTTGGCCAACTTTAAGATGAACACTTCTCGGGGGCACCATTCCGCTGCGAAGACGGAGGTAAAGTGATTCTTTCGCAGATGAAAGTGAAATCAGGCTCAGGCCCATGGCGGTCAGGGACCTTTTTGATCCCTTCCTTTAGTTGCTTGGCTTTTTGCTTTGCTTCCCGACGAGAGTCGTCAAGTTCTAATCTCCCTATAGTCCGTTTCAGTGCCGGGTCTAGGTATCCTGTATCGAGTACCTGCATTTTCCCGGTGGACGTGTGAGGAATTCAAGTTCAATGGCATATGCGTACTTCCCTGCTAAGTTGTGCTGATCGTGCCTTCGGGCGGGGAAGTCCGGACATGACCTGGAACCAGACATGGTCGAACTCCAGGACCCACCCTCTGTTGAGGTGATGTTTGTGTATGCGCTCTGACTTGACTAGGACTACAATGTGAGTATGCTCATGCTTGACATGGACTTCGACTTGATCTATCCGACTCGTGATGTATAAGAACCTGACTAATCATTCTGAATCTCTGAGTGTCGAGTAGGACGTCATCCCAAGGCATCTACAGTCAAAGTGGTCCTATCACATTTGAATCGGCAGTTTTCATTGTGTAGAAAGTGACATATATTATAAGAAGAAGCAGTCTACACACTTGTCCACGAGGCAATGAAAGAGCGTCTGTAATTCACGATTGGGATCCGGATCGATTAACAGACGAAACTGGACTGCCCCGCGCCGTATATAAATGGTCCTCTCCCAGGCCAGTATGTTGGAGCGACCGTCCTGGTCCACAGTCACCGCGCCATCACTCTCATACCACATCGCTCAAACACTAACGAATGTAGGCCTCTTGGGAATGCATACGCCGTCGATGCAATGAGATAGCGAATTTCCTCTGAGAGGCCCCGCTCATCGTACAATCCGCACGTGTGCTATCCAGGCGCCTGCTCGCCACGATTACCGGATAAATACAACTCCCCAATGTACAGCGTTAAGCTTGCGGATGACAGGTCCGTTCGCAGCAGGGACGGATGATGGTACAGCACATAGAAGAACCCTTGCAAGTTGGCGATGGTCGAGGAAGGGATGAGGAAGTCATTGAATGGTCCGCACGACGGGGCCGCCCTGGGTCTCAGATGTGGTTCCAAATTTAGATGGCGGAGAATATTTAGCAACAGCACGAGGCGTGTGGGTTGGGCGGCGCAGAAGGCACGCGTGACGAGGCAGTTCCTGCTTCCTGAGGGTCTCCGTCATCAGAAGCATGACAAAGAAGCCATACTATGGGAGCGATGCTATGACGACAAGAACAGGAAAGATTCAAGTTCAGAACGAATGTACCACGGGCGCAAAATCAGCCGCAGTGGGGGCCGAGACTAGTCTAGAAAACATTCGCGTCCAGTGATGGAATACCAAGCAATAAACGGTGTTGGCGTTGCCTCCGTGCCAAGTCGCAGTCATGTGGAGCCAAAGCCATCTATCGACTCGATGACATGTTCGATAACTAAGCCCGAATGTGGGACGTGCTTCTCCCGGCGCACATAGAGATAGTGACCTTTGCACCACTTTTGAGCTCATGATGGCCGAGAAAAGGGGTCGAGGGAATAAACCAAGCCAAGGGGTGGACTACGAGTGATGGAGGGTCGAGAAGGTCAAGTGAGAGGTGTAGTTGGGGATCGGATAGGGTTTATAAGTTATCGAGGAATATGTA
>JBBPKI010001711.1:0-11082 GCA_038089155.1 Nevesoporus exiguus
GGAATGCATCTGGAAGTCCGGAGTCCGGTTCCTTCTGGAGAAGGCCCCCATAGGAGTTGTCCACACCAGTGGTACGCTCTTTCTCGTCCATTCTTATTCCATTTCCGGCCATTTGGCATTGCCTTGCAACTCCCTGGGACAAACATATCGCCCCACACCCTTCTCTTGCCTCACATGCAGGCACATTTAGAACTTTACATCGGATGATGAAGATGGCGTTTTTGGCATCTCTGAGGTCTTGTCAGATGATGACGACCTCCCTGGGCTTCTCTCAGAGGATTCCTCTGATGATGGAGATGGAAATAGCACTATCAATGAGGATGATTGGTTCTCACTTACCAAGGAAGATGTATTATTGGACAATGAAGTACTTGGCGATGACGACTGCTTTGTTGAGTCAGTCTTTTCCCACACCCCTAATGCCCATGACAGGCACCACTATGAAACGGCAATGGATGTTAATACAGGGGCTAATGATACACAACGTGTTGAACTTTACGATTCGGGCATGACACGTCATATCTCCCCATACCAAGATCAATTCAAGTCCCTCCACAGTATTCCTGCCAAGCCTTTTGTTGCCACAAACCACCAGACCTTCACTGCGACAAGCATTGGCAATATGCTTATTGAAGTCCCCAACGGACATGATGTTTCCCGTCTACATCTTACCGAAGTCCTCTTCTCCCCAGAAGTCAGTTATACACTCATTTCCATAGACCGCCTTGATGAGCTAGGATTTTCCACAACCTTTGCTCATAGTTTCTGTACCATCTGAGGTACTGATGGTGTCACGATTGGACACATTCCACACACCCCAAAGGGCCTGTACCGGGTCGTACATGATAACAATACTGCTCAAGTCGCTGATGAAAGGTTAACTGTTATGGAACTTCACTGTTACGTTTCTTTCCCTTATACGCAGGCTTTTACTCATTATCATCTCTGTACCATTTCGATATCCACGCCCTCATGCACGATACTTAAAGTTCCTCGTTTCCTTTGAGTCATCGGAAGCATTGACCCTCCACCTATTACAGTAGCATTTCCCTTCTCGCACTTTACCTTTGGACTATTACTCCTAAGTCTGCTCTCTCGTGCAGACTCGTGATCCACTTACCATATCCGTTGTTTCTCACCACTTGCTCTCGTTTCCCATGTCTACCCTTAGTTGGTCCATGCGCATCTTCCTCGAGTATATAAGTAGTAGACTAGCTACCCTTGTACCCCAAGCTAGTGCTATGCAATCTACGCGTTCCACGAACTGCCTGATTCCTCAAAGACCTTGCCATAGGTCTTCACCTTAAAGAGCGTCTTCGTGTTGTCGTGAGACGTTGTGCCTCTTCATGAGTGCCTCCTCACGAAGCATAAGAATACGATAGCAGTTCAACGGAACGTGCTATGTAACATTCACCGTCTGTTTGGGCACATTGCCCCATCTGCTGCTCGTTGACTTGCTGAGCAGGGATTAGTCACTGGACTTCGATTTGACACGTCCATCGGTGAAGACGGCACCTTCTGCAAATCATGCATCTATGCAAAAGCCACTTGCAAGCCAATAGCGAGAGAACGACAGGGGGAGCATGCCACTGCAGTTGGCAACATCATTTGGTCTGATCTCTGGGGACCAGCTCCAATTGCAACACTGGGAGGAAGACATTACTATGTCACTTTCACAGATGATCATTCCCACCTCACCTACATGTACTCCCTCCATCAGAAGAGCGAAACCTTCAGTGCATACAAGTTATTTGAAGCCTGGCTGGATCGTCAGCTCACTGCCAAGGTCAAGCTCCTCCACTCTGACTGTGGAGGTGAGTATCAGGCAAAGGAATTTGTCCTTTACCTCCAGCGTCAGGGCACTCTGCAGCGTTTTACTGCCCATGATACCCCACAGCACAATGGTGTCGCCGAACGTTTGAATCAGATGATCTTGGAGCAAGTCCGTGCCATGCTCCATGCCAGTGGATTACCCAAGTACCTGTGGGGAGAGGCTGCGCATCACGCTGTCTGGCTGAAGAACAGGACACCCACCAAGGCCCTGAATGGCTGTATGCCATATGAAGTCGCTTTTGGAAAGAAGCCGGACCTGAATGGTGTTGGCAACCTAGACCTGTGAAGGCTTTGGTCACACTACTAGACTTGCTATAGAGTTCAAGAGGAAGATCTGGGGGAATCAACCAGGACTTGACTGAAGTCCAGTTGTTGATGACATTCAGATTATATACTACAAGGTACTTTAGGGCAGACGTGAGATATCTTACTAAGGTATGATGTCAGTGTTACATCACTGTGGAGCGGAATTAGTGATAAGGGTCTGGAACTTCAGTAATTAAAGAAGCGTGTAGATAAGGGATCTAGAACAAATGTGAAAGAAGTGAAAGGTGTTGACCTAGACTTGGTCAGGTGACATCTCCCATGGTCATGTGATAGTGGTCATGTGACTTGATAAGATAAGATGAGGAATCGTAACAAATGGCTTGCGCGAGTGGGGTTTGGATGTCTATATCCGGACAAACCTAAATAATAAGCTGGGAGGACAACATGTCAGCAAGGTCAAGTGGATGGGAGTCGATGAACAATCTCCAAATGCCTTCAGAGTATATTGGCCTGAAAAGTATATAGTCACTGTTGAAAGAGATGTCTACTGGGACAAAATGCCACATACCGTCGAGGGGGAGGATAATCCTGATATCCTTTTAATTGACACTACATTGACTCACCCAGTCCCTCTCCCTCCTGTTGCTGACCCTGCCAAACCAGAGACTCCCTCTGCCACTCCAAATCCTGACCCTCTAGTCACCCCTGAGTTGCTCAACTCACTTCATCCGAAACATACTTGCTGACCCAGCCAACAGGTTCTTGATATAATAAACAGCAAGGCTATGACAACTGCATTGCCATGAGGAGTGCAGCAGCCTGATCCCATCCCTGAAGAGCCAGTGCCACCACCCAAACCTTCTACTTTTGAAGCCAAAGGTACTGCTAACCAGATAATGGCAATCGCTGATTTCAATAGCGAGATCGAACTTGCCCTTGTGATGGACGAACACATGGCTTTCCAGGAGGCACTTGAGCCAGCCACCCTTGCTGAGGCTAAACATTGCCCTGATTGGCCTTGCTGGGAGGAAGGGATCATGGAAGAATTAGGAACATTAAAGAAAGCAGGCACATGGGAGTTGGCCAACTTACCACCTGGCGTGAACCTTGTAGGATCCAAGTGGGTTTTTCACACAAAGAAGGATGCTGCTGGCAATATCATATGCTACAAAGCCTGGTTAGTAGCCCAAGGCTTCTCCTAAGTCCCCGGTGTTGACTATTTCGATACCTACACACCTGTTACCAAGCTTGCCTTGATCCAAACTGTCCTTGCTCTCACTGCGTGGGAGAACTTTGAGCTACACCAAGTCAATATTAAAGGGGCATACCTCAATGGTGAGCTGAACGATGATGAACACATATACATGTGGCAGCCACCAGGCTATGCTGATCTGGCTAGCCCCCACCATGTATGCCATTTGTGAAAAACACTGTATGGTCTCAAGCAGAGCGGATGAAGATGGTACCAGAAGCTTGTCGAGATCTTGGTCTTGAAGCTCAGCTTCAAGCAGTGTATGGTCGATCAAGCTGTTTTCATAAAGAAAACTCCTCCCTCACCATTATTGTTGTGCATGTTGATGACTGCACTATTGCAGCCAATACTATCGACCTCATCACAGCCCTTAAATCACAGCTGCGCAAACATGTGGAGATCACTGATCTCAGCGAACTCCATTGGCTGCTGGGTATTGAAGTCACACGCAATCAAGCAAACCATACTATTTCCCTCTTGCAGCATACTTACCTCGATTCCATTATTAAGCATTTCGGCTTTGATCAGCTCAAGCCCATTTCAATGCCCATGGAACCTCAGGTCAAGTTGGCAACCTCACAGTCACCTTCCACCAGTGCTGAATACACTGCCATGCACCATATTCCGTACTGAGAAGCCGTTGGATCACTCATGTATGCTGCACTTGGTACGTGCCCTGACATTTTGTATGCTGTGACTGCCGTTTCTCGCTTCTCCAGCAACCCCGGCATGCCTCATTAGGAGGCTGTCTGCCATGTCTACAGGTACCTCCTTGGCACAAAGAATTTGTGGCTCACCTATGGAGGATTGGTGAAGCCGCTGGAAGGATTTACAGATGCTGACAGTAGTATGGGCAAGGATCGCAAAGCCATCTCTGGCTACACTTTCCTGATCAATGGAGGTGTTGGCAACCTACACCACTTAAGGCTTTGGCTACCACTCACTAAGCTTGCTAGAGATCAAGAGGATGATGTGGGGAAATCAACCAGGACTTGACTGAAGTCCGGTTGTTGATGACATTTGGTTTATATACTACTTACAAGTTTAGGGCAGGTCAGAGATAAGTGACTAAGCTACTACATCATTAGTGATGTCATGGGTCTAGAGTAACGGAGATTAAACAAGCGTGTTAGATAAGGGTCTAGAGCGAGTGTGAATGAAGTGAAAGGATTTGACCTAGACTTGGTCAGGTGACATGTCCCATGGTCACGTGATAGTGGTCATGTGACTTGATAAGATAAGATGAGAAATCGTAACATTACCCCCCTCCTATGAATCACATTCCAGGCGATTGAAAGGAACCTGGGAGGGTTCTGTCACATTGACATATGAAGAGAAAAGAGAGTTGAAATCTGTTTGGACCATTCTGAGCTTCCGAGGTGCCGCCAGGTTAGATAAGTAGAAGTCCTTTATTGCCTCTTTGGCATTAGTGAGATGGCTCTGAGGTTCCCATGTGCGGTCTTCCTCGTCATAGCCCTTCCAATGTACCAAGAACTCCAAAGATCATCCTTTGAGGCGAGAATTGACTATATAGTCTACCTCGAACTCTGGTAGTCCTTCTTGTGTGCCCATGACAGGTCCTGGGGCAACGACAGGTTGATTATCAAGGCGTTCCTTGTAGGGTTTAACTCTTGAAATGTTAATGGTAGGGTGAATTCACAGGGTGGAAGGGAGTTTAAGGGTGACGGCATTAGGTCCCACGAATGAGAGGATTTCATAAGGGCCAATCCATCGCTCCGTGAGCTTCTTGGATGCCCGATTGAGTTTAATGTTCTCAGTTGATAGCCAGACTCTGTCGCCGACTACCATTTCTGGAACCTTGGTGCGGTGTTTATCCGCTTGCTTTTTCATTGATTGTTGAGCTTTTTCAAGTGAAGCTTTAGCTTGCTCAAGCGTATTGGAAAAGTCCTGTGCGAATGCTGAGGACAATTCATTCTTGGTAATAAGGGGTTCAATCCCCATTCTTGGTTCGTAGGTTCTTGTTACCTCGAACGGTGTCTTTTTAGTGGACGAGTGTTGGCGATTGTTGTATGAAAATTGTGCCAAGGGTAACCATTCTGCCCACTTGTTTTGTTTCTCAGCGGTAAACAGCCTGAGATATTGTTGAAGGTCTCTGTTGACCCTTTCTGTCTGCCCATCAGTTTGAGGATGGAAGGCTGTAGACATGTTAAGGTCTATTTTGAGCATTTTGCCCAAATCCTTCATTACTTGTGAAGCGAATTGTGGTCCTCTATCGGAGATTATGGACCGTGGGAGACCATGGTGCTTCCATACATGATCTCTGTATAGCTTGGCTGTACCCAAGGCTGTGATGGTCTTATTGGTGGGTATAAATTCCACCTCTTTCAAGAATCGGTCTGCTACGACTAGTACAGAGTTGTAGGTATTGGAGATGGGGAGGTCGGTAATAAAGTCCACGGATATGTCTTTCCATGGACCTTCTGGAATCGGGTTGGGAATTAATTCCCCCTTAGGTGCCTTGTTTTCTGGCTTCATGCGTGCGCGTCTGTCACACCTTGAGCAGTAATCTCTAACTTGGGCTCGAAGGCCATTCCATTGGAAATACCGTTCTATTATTTGCCAGGTCTTTTTGGCACTACCATGTCCGGCGATTGGGGAATCATGATATAGAGTGATTATTTCTTGGTGCAGATTGTCCTTTGGAGGTACAAAGATCCTATCACCAAGATACAGGATTCCGTCTTTGATAAGAAGGTTGGGCTTATCTTCGCCCTTCCATTCTTCTTGTGCTTCCACTATTTTTTCGAGGAGTTTCCTTTCTTCTCCTTCGATGGTGTAAGCATGTTTAGATTGTGCCCTTACTCTATATTCAGGGATCATTTGAAGACCTTTATTGTCTTCATCAATTCCTTGCGCATGATCCTCTCGTCGAGAGAGAGCATCTGCTTTGCCCATTTGTGAGCCGGGCTTATTGACTAGGATATAGTTGAACCTGGATAGCCATTGTGACCATTGGGCTTGTCTTCGGTTCAGGTCTTGTTTAGTCATAAAGTATTTGAGGTTGGCGTGATCTGTCCAGACCTCAAATTCGTCTGCCCCCTCAAGGTAATGTCGCCATTGTTCTAAAGCGAGAATTATTGCGAGCATTTCCTTGTCTGTGATAGGATAATTCCTCTGCTCGGGGGTCATGGAGGCGGAGGAAAAGGCAACTGGGTGCCACTTGTCTTCTTGTTTAATGGAAAGGACTGCGCCGGTAGCGAAGTCAGAAGCATCGGTTTCAAGCCTAAACTCGCTGTTATTGTCTGGATAAGCGAGTATGGGGGCTGTGGTAAAGGCCTTTTTTAATGAATCGAATGCTTCTTGTTCAGTGGGTCCCCACTGCCAGGGTTGGTCCTTTTTTGTTAGATCATTCAGTGGTCGTGACACTTTGGAGAAATCCTGAATGAATCTTCGGTAATAGTTGGTGAGTCCCAAGAAGCTGCGAACTCCCTTGACATTTTTAGGTATAGGCCATTCCAATATAGCTTCTACCTTTCCTTTCTCCATTTTAATTCCTTCGGTGTTTATGACCATTCCGAGGAATTCGACTTCCTTTTGCTTGAAAAAGCACTTTTCCGGTTTCAGGAATAAGTCATGTTCCTTTAACCTTTTCAGGACTTCTTGCACTATTTTGTCATGTTCTTTTTCATCATCGGTTTTTGTAAAAATCATTATATCATCAATGTAGACGATTACAACGCCATCCATGTCTGCAAATATTTCATTCATCATTTGTTGGAAGGTAGTGGGGGTGTTGCACTGTCCAAAGAACATGACTAATGGCTCGTAAGCTCCTGAGTGTGAGACGAAGGCTGCCTTCCATTCATCTCCCTCTTTGATCCTTATATTATTGTATCCCCATCTGAGATCTAACTTGGTGAACAACTTTGCTCCTTGTAGTTTGTCCACTAGTTGACTTATTAAGGGGAGTGGATAATTATTTTTTACCGTCCACTCATTAAGATATCGGTAGTCTTGTACTAGTCTCTTCTTTCCATCTTTCTTTGGTATGAAGAAGACTGGTGATGTTTGCGGAGAGCGAGAAGGTCGGATGTACCCCTTCTTGGTTTGTTCTTCTACAAAGGACTTAAGCTCTTCCATTTCGTCCTTGCTCATTGGGAATATTTTAGCCTTTTTGGGTTGAAAGCCAGGCTTTAGCTTTATCTCGTGATCCCATGGTTTTCTTAAGGGAAGTCTTTTGGACTCTTTTTTGCTAAAGACGTCCAGATAATGATGGTATTCTTGTGGAACCATCTCTTCTAATGTTGGTTCCTTTTTCTTGGGCACTTCGAGGTTTTTGATGAACCGGTGCACGGTCGAAGCGTGTTTGAGTTCTTCTTCTTCTTCTTGTGCCAAATGTGTGCCTCGATCCGAGAGCATGTAGCAGGACCTTGGGCACCTTGCCATCTTGACTTCTCCTTTTGACCAATCGATGGTTGGATTATGCTTAGCCAACCATGTATAGCCGAGGATCATGTTATTTTTGCCTAGATTCGTGACTTCGGTGACTAGGCGTTCGCAGTGTCCTTGGTAATCAAGGATAATTTCTGCCTGATGGGTGACTGCTCCAGCAGAATTCTTTGTACCATCCACGTTAAAGACTGGGATTTCTTTCTCCATCTTGTTCAGTGGTAATTTAACTTGGTCGGCCCATTGTTTGTCAATGAAGACTCCATTAGCCCCACTATCCAAGAGGGCCTTACAAGCGTGATGCTTGTTCTTGGTAGTTGGGTGTGCGATTGAGATATCCATAAGGATCTCATATTGCACCTTGGCGTTTCATAAGAGTACTCGTTCTGGGAAACTTTCCTCATAAATATTTTTTTTGTTTTCTTTGACCGAATTAAGCCTGCATTCCCGTGCAGCAAGCTCCTTTTGTGGAGGCCTGGTCTCGGTAGGAGGTAGGTGTACTCTATAGATAGGAGAGTCTGGCTCAGAATCGGAAGAATAGCATGTAGAAGAGTCTATTTCATTTTGAATTCTTGTCCGTATTGTACATAAGGGGAAAGAGAGGAGAAACTATTTTTTGTGTTTAGTAAGCTTTCTTTTGGCTTCTGAGGTCCCAGATTCCTCAGTTGCCGTAACCTTTTCCCGCCTTCTTCATTTCGGTGTCATGAAGGTCAAAGAAGTATGCCTTTATTTGTTCAAAGTCCATACCCTTAATGGCCTTCGCTTCTTTGGGTTCTTCTTCTTTCTTCTCTTCTTCTTTCTTCATCTCTCTGACTTGTGGCCTTCTTTGTGGCCCTTGCGCTCTTCTTTGGCAATTGAGTTTATGGCCTCCGCTGAGGAATTTGCATTCCGAGCATTCCTTTTTGGGATTTGGACAATCTCTTGCGAGGTGTCTGTCTTTTGCGCAGTTGAAACATTTGGAGTTCCTTTGGACAGCGCCTATATCCATCGGTTGTCCTCTTCCTCCGTATGTTCATGCTTGTCCTTCCCGATAAGTATTGTTTTGAGTTGGTCCTGATTGGACCTTCTCAGATTTTCTCAGTTTTAGGGAATCTAATCTAGATCCCATTTCCTTGGCGACTTCTACATAGTCTTGTATGCACGTCTTTCTTTTTCCATCCTCATAGATTCTTCGTGCAAGGTTTTCTTCTAACGCCTTCTCAAACATTCTTACCCCTGCTGGATCTGATTTGGAGGGATCTCCTCCTGTATCGTAGTAGTATCCAAGCCATCGCGTGGTAAAGGCTTGGGCGGATTCTCTGTTCATTTGTTTACACCACTCCAATTTGTTCCTTGCTTCGTCCTCTTCATTTATAGACTTGAATCATTGAACCAACAGTTTCCCTAGGTCTTCCTCAGAGAGCCATTTTTCTTCCTTCATGAAGTGTCGGAGTTGTTGTCTTGCCAATTGGGCTGCTCCGGTCGTATCCTTTTCTCCGGCTTTTGGACCTATTCTAGTTAGAACTGCTATGTTCTTTGACTCGTCGTCTGTAAACCATTCTGGATTGCTTTTTATATACAGGGCCATGTTCATTTGCCAGTTATCGAAATCCTCCTTTTGTCCGCTAAACCTTCCTGGGTCAGGGACCATTTCCACCTTCTTGGATACTTTTACTTCCACATTTTCTGCCCTCTTCTTTCCTTTTTCTCTCTTAAGTTCTGCAAGTTCATCCTGCAGAACTTGAAGCTGGTCCATCAGCAGACGGATGGCCTCGTTGGACATTTTGTCTTGTTCTGGAGCGGGTGCAGGTGGCGATTGGGAGTTCCGGCTGGGGAATGAGGGCCGGTCTTCTAGCGGGTTCTCTGATGAGTCGTCGGTTTCGGAGTTGACGAAGGGGAGCGGGTCTCGGTAAGGGAGCTGCGACGTTTTGTTCTTCTTGTGGAACCGGGACTATTTCCGGCTTGGGGGAAGGAGATGGTGTATGAAGGTTTTGTAAGGTGACTAGCCCTTCTCTTAGTTCGTTAAGAAGTTCTACTTCTTCTTGAAGGCGTATGCGGGGGTCGGGGTGGAGTTGTACTTGGAGGACTCTTACTCTGAAGGCTAATGCTTGGTCCTCAGGGATCTCGTGGGCTTCTAGGAGGAGCCTGTCGAAAGGTTTGTTCTCCCTTATTCTTTCTAGAAGATATTGGAGGAGGTCATGGTGTTCAAAGATATTTACCAGTGGTTCTGGCGTAGGCGTTCGATAGAGGTACTCGTTGTTGTCCTCCCTTGGGTCGTAATGGATGATATGTAGTTCTTCTTGTCTTTGGATATCACTATAAGGGGTCGACTGATGTCTTCCTATTGGATATCTGTCTTCTGAGAGAACTCGTTCGTCAGGGGTAGTTGCTCTTTCTTGAGCGAATTCCCCATTCCAGAAGCGGTATTGACCGGCTTGGTCGATGTACCCGTCGTTCGGGTCGAAGGAAAATTCTCTTCGGTGTGGGAAGTTATTCCCGAAGATCGTTTCCTCTGAGGGGAGGCGAACCTCAAACTCCTCGGACTTTGGGAAGGGGTGGTTTGGGAACATCCAAAAACTTTGTAAAGTTGCGTGGACCTTTTGTCAACACCAGCAACTACTCGATCGGGACAATAGCCTCCGCAACTCGAGTCTTCGAAAACTCTGTATGTATACTAGTGGCGTCGGGCACAAGACCGCTCTTTCGACACCAACTAGTAGTATGGACTATTCTTAGAAGAAAGTGGCCTCACGTGGACCTGAGCCTAGGCTCCTTCGAAATGAAAACGTGCGGAGGCGGTGTTTAAACCAATTAAGAGCTCTCGAGCTCACCCCTTGATGGCGACCTAAAGTCTAACCGACCTTCACCAGCATATAGCTGGGGTATACGTAAAATGGAAGAGTAGCGCAAGTGCGCGAGAATGTGAATGGGTAATGTAGTAGATCCCTTTGCCCCTAGGGTCCAGGGTTGTCGTGAACGACGGCAAGGTAATGAGAAGAGTGGTAGGGAAAGCGAGTAAAGTCAAGTCCTAATGTTGGCAACCTACACCACTTAAGGCTTTGGCTACCACTCACTAAGCTTTGCTTGGAGATCAAGAGGATGATGTGGGGGAATCAACCAGGACTTGACTGAAGTCCGGTTGTCGATGGGATTCATCTTATATACATACAGGGTACTCTAGGGCAGACGTGAGAAGACTTACCAAGGTAATGACGTCAGTGTGGAGCGGAATTAAGATAAGGGCCTAGAGCAATGGTAATTAAAGGAGCAAGGTAGATAAGGGTCTGGAACGAATGTGAATGAAGTGAAAGGGTTTGACCTAGACTTGGTCAGGTGACATG
>JBBPKI010001712.1:0-11080 GCA_038089155.1 Nevesoporus exiguus
CCCTCATATCCAGAAGCACTGCGAAGTGGGCCGTGCGCAATTTGGTGATAGAGAGGCGCGGTAACCGACGCGGGAATTGAGGCAATGCGGAAACGTGTAATCCCCCAGTTGAACACTCCTCACCGCAACCACGATGGAAATCCTACATAAGGATTCATAGGTGATAGCCCACTCCCCGCTTTCCTACTAAAATCCGCCCCCGTCCCCCCTGCAGGTCTCGAGCTTGGGACGAGCACGGTCTGTATCATGTCTGTGTCGACCACTAGTGATTCCTCCCTCAACCAGTCTCGGGTTCGACGGAAGCCTGCACCCAGCCTAGAGCTGGAGGCACGCTACCCATCGCCAGACCCTGGCGATCCCTTCGCACCGCTCTCCGTCCTTCGAAGTCGTACCGCCAGCACTCTGAGTAGTGCTTGTGCTCCCCTCTCCTTTCGCGGTGAATCTACTTCACATCTCCCAGCCCTCCCTTATACCGGTGGCAGATATCCACCAGATATATATCAGACACATCTTAACCGTAATCTACTGCCATCCACAACTGTCAACGACACGCCAACAGCTTCCGGTAGGAATTTGGGTTTTGTGACGGCATCATTTGCTAGAAGCACCTCCAACATTTTGGAGTCACCAACCACCAGTCGGAGTGGACAAGACGAATCCTTTCGGCAACCCTGGGATTGCATCCCTGATTACACACGGCCCATCCCAATCCAGCGTCGTCGCTCTCGTTCGGCTGTGTCCAGAAAAGAAGCACGACTTACGCTGCCCATACCACCTAAAAACTCGCCTTACGGACATTCCGAACTGCAATCATATGTTCTCGCAAATATGCTCTCGTCAACCCCCGCGTTTACCGCGGAACCTCTGTCCATCTCACCCACTTCGTCCGCCAGACAGAGCAACGAGAGCGTTCATTCGTTCTTTTCCCGTGTCCAGTCTGATGCTGGTTGTCCTGCCCCGTCCTCTCCGCTTCGTTTGGCTGCATTTTCTGCCGACGACCGCGTTGCCGCCCCAAATAAGGCTAAGAAATTTACCCGGCTGCTGCCAAAGAAGATCGGGAGTCGCCTAAGTTTAACCCATCAGTCCACCGATAACTTGGCCCTGAATCAGACAAATACTTCTTATACGTCATTTCCCCATCACTCCGCAGAGCGGTCCTCCCAACCAAAACACATCTCAGAAGAGAACACGTTCCACGCTCGTCGCAAGTCGACAACACTCTTCCCGGCAGAGATTGTCACTCGTTTACACGCCATGGAAGTCTCGAGCCCTATTCGCGACTCGACCAGTGGATACGTTTACGAGCCCCTTAGTGATGCTGAGCTAGGCCTTTCGACTAGCTTCGGCGGTTCCTCCTCACTCTCCCATTCCTTCCATGTATCATATTCACATTCACCTGCTGTCACAGGACACGCCCATTCGCGCTCTGTGGCGACCGTCGACGGTCGCGGGTTCGGCCATAGTGTCACCTCTCCACCTAAATGTGAGGCTACACGACCGTCTACGGCCCAGTCTTCTTTTTCCACATCTTTCGACGAACATGCATTGCCCACTGCAAGGCAGCTCGCTGAGGCTGCTTCATGCTTCGTTATCGCTGAAAATGGTCTGCGCGTGCCATTCGGCGAGCTCTTCCGAGATAAAAAAACCATCGTTCTTTTCATCAGACATTTCTGGTCAGGTTCCTTTCGTTATGTGAATGATCCTGGCAGCTGACACAAGCTTTAGGTGTCCATTATGCCAAGACTACATGTTCTCAGTGACAGATAATGTTGATTTAAGAGCGCTTAAGGATGCCGAAGTCAATTTGGTCGTGATTGGAAATGGCTCCTACAACATGATCAAGTCCTATCGACGTGCGTGTTTCATCCAATGTGTTGGACCAATAGTTGATGGCTCATATAGAAATATTTCGGACTCCGTTCACGTTTTACACTGATCCCACGCTACGCCTTTACAAAGCGCTGGGCATGACCTTGCGTGTGATGGAACCGAAATCACAACGTAAGCGAGGTGGCTATGTGCGCCATGGTCCCATGGGTGGCATTGCCATGGTCTTCAAGAACGCCCTCCGTGTCGGTATGCCTGTGTGGGAGAAAGCTGGTGACTCTGCACAACTGGGTGGCGAATTCGTACTCGGTCCGGGGTAGGCCTTGGTTTATGCTCGCTTCTGACGCGCGCGCTAAACTAGAATCTCTGACGCGTAGGATGCACGCCACTTATGCTCATCGCATGCCGAATCCTCGCTCGCACGCGCCCATTGTGCGCGTCCTCGCAGCTGCAGGGATAGGTCTGCAATGCGAGAAGCTCGCGCTGATCGCTGATACGGTGCCGCGGGCCGCCCCACCGGTGCATGAGGAAGAGCAGTGGATGGAGGAACGTCGCTTGAGCCTCGCGAGGATCCGAGAGCGGAAGCTTGCTCGCAGGATGGGCGTGGCGTTTCCCGCTGACGAAGCCCAGGAACGCCAGGCGGTGCTACCCAACATCGAACCGCCTGGCAAGCTGACTCGGTCGGACAGCATCGAGGAAGAGGAGGAAGAAAGGGAGAAGGAAGAGGAGATGCAGGCGACACCAGCGGCGGATCCCATGGTCAAGACTGAAAGCACGACGTGCCAGCCTGGGCATGAAAGCACACGCACGCGCTCGACAGCAGAGGACGGCGAGACAGAGACCTCTACTGTCGGCTCGCGCACGCTGTCGGACTCAGGCTCGGATCGCACCCGGGCGGAAGAGGTTGAGCTTCATACTACTTTGCGGGATAAAGTATCCATGCTGGATCTCGAGGATCCGAGTGTACCGGATGTTGTAAGCTTGTAATGGAGGTGGATAGGCCCTTTCGGTCGTTGTTTGTCTCCCTTAACTATGATTATTTAGACATCGGTCTGCGTGGAATGCAATCATTAAGGTTCGAGTTACATCGTGTGTCTATCTCTATTTACTCGAGAGGGGAGCTTGGTGGGGCGGAGGAGACCTACATGTTTTAGTCCATACCCAAAAAATATGACTAGGAAGAATGCACTACTCGACCTTCATCACCTGCCTGAAGAATTTCGTCCCCACTCGCACCAAATGGCTCCTTGAACTCCAGAGTAGTCGCGACCTTCTGTGCCGTGCGATCATGGCCCAGTCATTTTCAGAGGACGATACTTCGTCAGATTTTCTCACCGGGAGCTTGGTCGCCCGATTTTGCTTGACCTACAACAGCCCTTGAGAACTCGAGAGTTGCATCGGATAGCCAAACTTCAAGTTTCACCTTGACAGGCCCCATATTTCACTCGCTAGGCGTGAGCGGAGTCCCGGGAGGGGTTAAGTCAAGTTCAAGTACTGTGGGTCGTGTATTGCCAAATGTCGTTCCTCAAGCCTGCGATTGATGCGCATGAGCTTCAGTCACTCCTATCCGTCAATTTCTAGCAACTGCAAGCTGATGCAATCCCAGTCGCTGAGGCGCATGTGGATCGTTGAAAGGCTGATGTACATCAAATCGTCGCGTTCGTGGATGACTGCCTTGCAGATCTAACTTGCATGCTGCCGCCCACAAGCGGGTCATAAATTCACCGGTTCGAGTTTTGGTCGCGCTGAGGTCGTCTCGAGGGACCTTGATGTCAAATGTGTCGTAACCGATCCGTGCTAGACGGTCGTCTCCAACGACGTTTTCCAAGACGACTGACTCCTCGGCTTCGGCTTCTAATTTGACTGAGCGTGCGGCGGCGGCGGCAAACGAAGTAGATCACCTGGAGGTGTGATGTGTACATCTTTACTAAAGATATACATATTAGGAGGACGGTGTAAAGGTTCTTTGCACCGGCCTCCCTCCAACTCGATCTGTTTGAGGCGGCGGCCCTTCTCTGGAATGATCATGCTCACCGACGGCAGTGATGCTCCGCGCTTCGCTTTCCCTTTTGCCAACGCAGGTATCTCGGAGCTGCCGCAAAGTCGGTATATCGTCCCCCGAGGCACCCCTCCGAGAAGGCCGCACGGCGTTCCAACGCGAGGGCCTGTGGCGCAGTCCTTCGTATTCGACCATCCTGTAGGATGGCCGCCCGGTTCTGCGCGGACGCTGCAGTCATGATTGATCAACTTCGATCTATTCATCGTTCTGGATTATTGGGTGCTTACCATAAGGGTCAACGAGCCTGGGGACTCGGAGGAATGTATATCTGAGTCTGACCCTGGGGATCCTTGAATTACTGTAAAAGCTCTCCCTTGAAGGTCTTACTGCAACACAGGCGAGCAGCTCAGCGAAAGCGTCCTCAATATTTGAACCGCGGATTTACATGTTACGACACGCATGGAACTGCGAGGAACGCGCAGTTCGGTAAAAATCAACTCTGCGAGTCAGCAGTCACAGTCAAGTCGCAGCCTATAGCTTCCAGGGTGAAAGGGATTCCTCAAACGCGTCAATCAATTGAGGAGACGGTGACGTCTAGTGGAATCGCGTGCCTCAGACCTGCCTTGATCCTACCCCTCGACCTTGCCCTTTGCCTCACTTCCTTCGCCGTAGCGTTCTTGTACGCTTCCACCTTGAGAATCCCAACCACCCTTCTCGCAGCCTCCACATCATTACTCAAATAGAACGCCTTGATGAACATCTTAAACAATGGTCTCGTGTGTTTCTCGAATGAAAGGAAGCGTAACAGCTTTGGAAAGCTGGTCAAATCCGAAAGCTGCGTCCGTTGCGTGCCGAATGGTGGGTGCGAGGGTGAGTAGTCCGCAGCGGGAAACCCGCTCCTAACGAGCTCGTCAAATAGTTCGCGAAGCCGCGCGGAATTGAACACTGATCGCCAGCGGACCATAACCTTGATCAGTACGTTGACTGTTACTCTGTCGGGTCGGAAGCCGTGGCTCTTGGCAAGGGTTTCCATGAGTGCGAGAACTTTGCGGACACTTCTTCCATTACGTGACGTAGGTTGACGGGACACACCGTGAAGTAAAATATTCCCCAAGGCAGTGCATCGCCTGGCAGAAATCGTTGCTGCCGCGCGGGCAAAAATGCGCTTGGCAGCAAGCACACGCCCTGATTTCAGAAGCTCTTGAAGTGAAATTTCAAGTAGGGGCCCTGCAGGGGGATGGCGCTGCAAACGGGAGGATAGTCCAAGCGATGTTGGGCCACGGAGCAAAGTAATTCGTTTAAACATTCGGAATGCCTTGGTTTGCATCATGGTTCGGTTCATGAGAATGCGCAGAGTTTGAGTAGCCTTAGGATGTACGGATGTGATGGCACCGAGGAGTTTGCTAGCGGTGGAAAATTGTCTAGACCGCATTAACGTATGGCAGTACCTAGCAAAGAATTGTGGCTGAAGAAAACCGGGGGACCTTTTGAAGATGGAAAGTATCATGGGAAATAACTGCCTGCTTCTGCCATGCCGGGCTAGGGTAATAAGTAGTTGTTCGAGATGGCCACGAAAGTGTTCAGGTGGAACGTGCGAATGGTACAAAGCTGCGAGTTCATTGACGATAGCAACGAGGGTGCTCGGCGGGTGGCGGGTTTGTGGGTTCTCTCGAAGTCTACGTGCGATGGCGGAAATGAGGACCCCTCGTTTCTCTAAGGAGAAATGGCTGTCGTTGATAAAGAGAATGGCTTCGCGGAATGCCCCACACTGCGCAGATGTCATGGCAAGGGCATAAGTTACTTCTGCATCCAACACTGTACCATTTTTTTGCGCGAAAGAGTGGAGAGTGTAGGCAAGAGAAGCATCTATGGGTGCAAGAGCTTTCATAGTAGAGACGAGGGCCTGATGCTGAAGCTTCGAACCCAGAGAAAAGGCATTCAATGTCCCGAGGACCAGGTCTGAAAGCGGTCCCTGGACACGAACCCCCGCTGCAATGTACCAAGACGTAAGGAATATTTGCGCTGGTGTCTGGTGGCCTTCTGTACCCTTCTCTGCATGATAAAGATCTTGACAGTCGCGAAACAAGGTCGCGTCCGCCAGAACGCAAGCTATCCTGAGGAAGGATGCGGTAACTGCACATGCGAGATCTCCGGATACTGGTGGTGACTCCCTCATAGGAAGCCACAGCCTGTACAAAGTACGTGTTGTTTCCAAGACTCCTTCCGTAGTGGTCGGTGTGGCGAGTGTCACAGACGGGTCCCGCAGTATGATTCTTTCTATGGTGGCAAGGCCCAAGATAACTTGCCAACACAAGGTCACCTGGGGTACCACACGTTCGCATGTCCAGTGGGTTCCAGTAAACTGCAGCGTCTCGGAGGAGTTGAAGATGGAAAATAGAACCAGTGAACTCCAACGCAGAGGAAGTGCACACGCAGGAGAAAAAGCGGAAAGCAGGGGGCCAAGCAAGTTCGTAGACTCATCACCCAGAGGACGGTCAGTGAAGCCGAACAGAATGACGGAGAGGGAACGAGCAATTGTTGTCGCGTTCAAAAAGTAATTGTCCGAAGTCGTGTCTGACAGACCATTTTCAGGGACAAGGTTTGGACGCCTATTGGCTCCCCGACAAGAACGACTCCAAAGCGCAGCAAGGATCGTCTCTTGTGATCGCGTAGACAAAAGTCCACCATACTGGATAGCCAAGCGGTAGAGCAGACGTTGCAGCCGCGGGTGAAACACACGGTGAGTGCGTAGAATGAATGAAAGATCACAGGCAGCAAAGTTGAGGAGACGGGGATCCCGGATAGCTAGGAGCACCTCGAGATAGCGGGCGTGTATCTCCGGGCAACGGAAGTGGCGACGAATGATGTGGTAGTGCGTACGCGCACGCAGAATGGCGTTGTAAGCATCACATGAAAGAGCTGCAAAGTTTGTATGCAGCATTTGGCATAGTCAAGGAAAGAGAAGCTTACGTTCCAAAGGTGACCTAGTTTGAACAATTCCCAGCTCAGCACGCATCAACCAAAACCGATCAGGATCCTGGAGTGGCATTCCCCTTTCTAACTTGTACCTTCCTACTTTGAGGACAAAAGCCCAGTGGGTCCTACGCGAAGGTACCTGCAAGAAACGAGATGCCAGCGGCTCCCTGTATGCGACAGGTATGGAGGGGTCAACGGATAACGACCCAAACAAGCCTATTAGAAGAGTGAGCATCCTGGAATCCACCATCCCGAGCTGGTTCCTTGACTCTACGCGGTAATAAAGGGAGCGGATGATGGTGGGCGAGTAAATAAAAGGGTGATCTGACGCAATGTTGTCTATGGATAGAAATTGCTTCAAGGTGTCGATGGCAGAACAACTGGTCCGAGAGTACGCAGTTCTGCAACGGTTGCGTTCCTCTATTTGGTGGGATTGTGCAGAAGATGAAGCAACGGTCTGAAAACCCGGTTCCTCCACTACAGGGAGCGCCAAATGAGAGCATATGTGAATGAACCGGGATCTTGGAGTCTGAGGGAAAAAGTGGAACAGTCTAAGGGAACGTTAGGCACTAGAGAAACTGTAGACGGTGTAAAGCTCGCCTCTGGTTGGTGTCATGACCGCCAAGGGCTCGGACGGTCGACAAACACCATCGCGACATTCCATTTCATTAACGAACCGCGTCGTAGTCGAAGTACAAGGTGTGAACGAATTGAAGTCACGTGTCAGATACAACACTCCCAAATATTAGCCGGTATAATCCATCGGAGATTTAACTTTATTCAAGAACTGCACGGCAGCTCCCGGCCGTGATCGATTGTCAAACCTTGTCATTCGCGGAGACAACATCACTCCCTAGACGAGTCGCCTTGAAAAATCCATTGGCACTGCTGGTATACGTTCAGTGGCTTCACAGATTTCTAGTTAGCTCATTTGATAACAGAGGTCAATTGGGAGGCACCATTTTTCCACTCAAAATAACCTTGTACCTCCCATGTGAGTCCTACGCGGCCTAAATGTCGGCGTTCTGTTCTCAGTACCGTGTCCAGTAACTACAAATAACGATGGGTGCTACTCGCGCACAAAAAGAAGTCTACTTCACCAAGTTGAAGGATCTCATCGCCAAATATCGTGCGTGCTATCGCGCCTTTTAGCCGGATGTTTATCAATTTCAGCCTTCAGCTTCCATCTTCTTGGTCAACGTCGACAATGTTGGTTCGAATCAAATGCACCAGATTCGCACTGCCCTGCGTGAAAAGGGTGTTGTATTGATGGGCAAGAATACGATGATCCGCCGTGCCGTCCGCTCCATCCTCTCCGAGTTCCCCCAGTTCGAGAAGCTCCTCCCTCACATCAGAGGCAACATCGGCTTCGTGTTTACCTCTTGTGATCTTAAAGATGTACGTGAAATTATAGTCGCCAACAAGGTTGCTGCCCCTGCCCGTGCTGGCGCCTTCGCTCCCAAGGACGTTACCGTTCCTGCTGGTAACACCGGTATGGAACCTGGCAAAACTTCTTTCTTCCAGGCTCTCGGTATCCCAACGAAGATTGCCCGTGGAACTATAGAAATTGTATCAGATGTCCAAGTAGTCAATGCTGGCAGCCGTGTCGGACCCTCTGAGGCTACTCTCTTGAACATGTTGAACATTTCCCCCTTCACGTACGGCATGACCGTAGTTCAGATCTTTGACTCCGGGAATGTCTTTTCACCCTCTGTCCTTGACATTGACGAAACGGAGCTTATCGACCGATTTTTGTCCGGAATCAAGTCGATCGCTTGCATTTCGCTCGCACTCCAGTATCCAACGATCGTCTCCGTCGTCCACTCTCTCGTCAACTCGTACAAGAACCTTATTGCCGTTTCGCTGGCTACTGACTACACGTTCGAGGGCTCTGAAAAGGTCAGCTCCATACTAATTACCATTCATTTGTGATGTTCTTGACACTGAAAATGCTGACCTCCACGATGCATTACCAATTCTATTGCTGACCCCGATCCATCTTGAATGAGCTATCCCTTTACTGATTTCCGTCCCGTAGGCTAAAGCGTTCTTGGAAAACCCGGAAGCATTCGCTGTTGCCGCTCCTGTTGCTGAAGAGTCCGCTGCTCCGGCCGCTGCAGAGTCCAAGACTGAGGAGAAGGCCGAGGAGAAGGAGGAATCTGATGACGACATGGTAAGCGAAATTTGACTACGCACCGTTCACTGCGACTAATGATCATGATTGCATAGGGCTTCGGTCTTTTCGACTGATTACCATACACGCGGCATGTACCCACTTCTCGCTGTGCACTATATGTATTGCGGTATAATGAAAGCATCGTGCATCTGGGATTCGTCCGATTGGTGTTTGAGGGCATGTGCAAGTTAGTTCGATTTGATGTCGGATGATTTCGTTGTGCAAGTAGATGGGGCATTTCGGAGAGCTTTTTTGAGTAGGAACATCGGATTCGGAACACCGAGTTGGCACCGTTGAACCTGCTACGCCCTTTTGGAACCTGGAACTACCGTCGTCAGCTAGCAGTCAGATCCGATAATCTCCCCAATCCGGCTCCCCTGCATGATTTCCGTAGCCTCCCCCTCTAACTCGTAGCTCTTATAACTCCGGGCCTACACCGTCATGCCTTCTTCACTCTTTCCTCCCCTCTCCTTCGACCCCAACTTCGCCGACATGGACTTTGGTCGAGGAAACCACCTCATCGTCGTCTCTAACCGACTTCCTATTACAATCACCAAGGATGCTTCCGGCGAGTATCATTTCAAGATGTCTTCTGGTGGACTCGTGTCTGCCCTCTCCGGTTTCAAGAAGTCTTTGAACTTTATATGGATCGGTTGGCCCGGTTTCTGTATTCCCCCAAAGGACCGTCCGTACGTTGACAAGCGGCTCATGGACGAGTACTCTTGCCATGCTGTCTATCTTGACGACGACATTGCTGACCGCCACTATAACGGTTTCTCCAACTCCATCCTATGGCCACTGTTTCACTACCATCCCGGTGAGATGAACTTCGACGAAGAAAACTGGATGGCGTATCGCCAAGCCAATCTGCAGTTCGCCGAGGTAGTCCGCTCGCAGATTACTCCCGGCGCAATGGTTTGGGTGCAAGACTACCATCTCATGCTCCTTCCCATGATCCTTCGAGGACTCGTAGACGGCACAGCCAGCGGGGACTGGCAGAAGCGAGAACTGTCCAAGATTACTGAAGGTTTTGAGGAAAGCTTCTCCACGGACACGGAGAAGATCCCCGGCGTCAAAATCGGCTTCTTCTTGCACACCCCTTTTCCGAGCAGTGAGATTTATCGGTACGTGCCTACCAAGTGCGATATCCGGCTTGACTGCACTAACGAATGTACAGCATCCTTCCCGTTCGCCGTGAAATTCTACTCGGTATACTCTTTTGTGACCTCATTGGGTTCCACACATATGATTACGCTCGTCATTTCTTGTCTTCATGCACACGTATCCTCGGCTTGCCGACAATGCCCAATGGTGTCGAGTTCGAAGGACGTCTGGCACACGTCGGCACATTCCCCATCGGCATTGAACCTGGTTCCTTTATCGAGGTGCGGGCTCGTCTCCGCATGCTAGATTCCTTGCTGAGCTAGGACCAAACAGAATCTGAAGAAAAACTCTGTAAAGGCGCGCATCGCCCAGCTCGAGCAACGATTTGCGGGTGTGAAACTCATCGTTGGCGTTGATCGCCTCGACTACATCAAGGGTGTCCCCCAAAAGCTACACGCACTTGAGCTTTTCCTCACACAACATCCAGAGTGGATTGGAAAGGTAGGTATTTGCGTTCCCCAAGAACTTTTCTGTCATTAACGTCCCTGGAGGTGGTGTTGGTTCAACTGGCCGTTCCTTCCCGTCAGGACGTCGAGGAATACCAGAACTTGCGTTCAACAGTGAATGAATTGGTTGGACGCATAAATGGTCGCTTCGGCACAGTGGAGTTTATGCCCATCCATTTCATGCACAAGAGCTTGGCATTCGACGAACTCTGTGCCCTTTACGCTGTCAGTGACGTTTGCCTCGTCTCCTCTACCAGGGATGGAATGAACCTAGTAAGTGCCCATGCCTTTGCTATAACGTCCACCAACGTCCGCATTGCACTACTTAGGTATCGTATGAATACATCGCCTGTCAACAAGCTCGCCAGGGTGTCATGATCATTTCCGAGTTCGCAGGAGCCGCTCAGAGTCTTAATGGGTCTATTGTCGTCAACCCGTGGGACTCGCAGCAAGTTGCAGACGCTATTCATGAAGCTGTCGCGATGGATGCTG
>JBBPKI010001713.1:0-11069 GCA_038089155.1 Nevesoporus exiguus
GTTCCACTTGCCCTCGCCTTCTTTGTTCGTCGTGAGACGTTGTGCCTCTTCGTGAGTGCCTCCTCACAAAGAACCCTTGTCACTAGCAGTCCAGAAGGACGTGCTCCGTAACATTTTGTTGGATGTGCTTCATTCTGGCATGGAACTGTGGGTTGTGAGATAAAATGATGGTGGCTTGATTATCACATAAAAGTGTTGTTGGGCCTTGTGTTGAATGTCTGATTTCCTCAAAGAAACTTTGGAGCCAGGCGAGATGTTGCCCAGCATTGCTTAGTCTGATATACTCCGATTCCGTAGTTGATAATGCTACCATGCTCTGTTGTTTGCTTGACCAGGAGATAGCACTGCGGTTGTTAAGAAACAGATATCCAGAAATAGACTGGGAGTTATCTGGATTTTGGGACCATCCGGCAGCAGAGTAACCATGGAAGTCCATATCCATTCCAACATCCGCTCCGTCATAGTGGAGTTCCATGTCCTGAGTGGTGCGGACGTACCGGAGAACACGTTTAGTGGCTTCCCAGTGGTATGTTTTTGGGGCAGAGCTGAAGCAGCCTAAAGTCCCAATGGAGAAGGCAAGGTCCGGTTGAGTGCCTAGCATGAGGTACATGAGGGATCTGATAACAGTGAGATATGATATTCTTTTGCCATTTATGAGTGTCTCCGGGATGGTAGTGTCGTCCTCTGAATCTGTAGTGGATAAGGAGGTGTTTGGGGACATTGGAGTTTGTATTGGGGAGGATGCAGACATGCCTGTGCGATCAAGGATTGTCTGTGCATAGCAGGACTGGGAGACAGTGATCATTCGATGGTGCCGGTCATGTTGAATTTCAAGTCCAAGGAGGTACTTTGCTTCTCTGAGATCTCTCATTTTGAAAGCTGAGGAGAGCATTTCCTTTGTGGAATTGATGTATGCCTGAGTTGATGCCGCTAGGAGTAAGTCGTCGACGTATACAACTAGGAAACACACTTGACCAGCCTTTTGGATAACATAGAGACATGTTTTGGCATTTAGGCATGTGAATCCAAGGTCTCCGAGTTTCTTATCTAAAGTTTTGTTCCATGTCCAGCCTGCCTGTTTTAGTCTGTACAATGATCTCTGGAGACAGCAACAATGTCTGGAGGGGATCGGAACACCAGGTGGGGGCCGGAGGTAAAGTTCTTCATCTAGTTCGCCATTTAGGTATGCAGTGGAGATGTCCATTTGGTCGAGCTCTAGATTGTATTTGGCAGCAATGGATATAATGGTCCGGACAGAGTCAAGGTTTGTGACTGGAGCAAACACCTCTTGGTAATTGACACCTTCTTTTTGAGTGAATCCTTGGGCAACAATCCGGACTTTATAACATTCAATGTTTCCATTTTGGTGATGTTTGATTCAGAATACGGGTTTTGATGTGATTGGAGTGACTCTGGTAGGGATTGGGACAGTCTCATAAACGTTGTTGCTGGTGAGACCAAGTAGTTCCTCCTTGACAGCAGTTTTCCATAAGTCCACATTGGGATACTTGTTGGAAGTGACTCATCAACAGTTGCTTTGGCTGCCCCTGCAAAGATAAAATCCTCAATAGTGTGGAATGCTCCAGGGACTTCCAAGTTGTCCAGTTCTTCTGAAACTTCCGAGCTGTTGGAGTCCTCTGGTGTTATGATTTCATCCCTTATCTTATCTTATCAAGTCACATGATCACTTGCACGTGACCGTGGGAACTATCACATGATCAAGTCTAGATCATTACCTTTCACTTTCATCACACTCGCTTTCTTAATCACTGCTCATTCTAGAACATTCCATGACACGCTTCTTTAATTACCGTTGGTCTAGGTCTATGACATCATACATGACGTAGTAGATTAGTAAGTAGTCACATGCTTGCCCTAAACCATGTAAGTAGTATAAGAACCCAATGTCATCAACGACTGGACTTCAGTCAAGTCCTGGTTGATTCCCCTTGGACTATTCCTCTTGACTCTATAGCAAGTCTCTAGTGGTGACTGAAGCCGTAAAGGTCTAAGGTTGCCAACATTAGGACTTGACTACATCACTTCCCTCACCACTTACCTCATAACCTCGCCATCATTCGTGACAAACCCTGGACCCTAGGGGCAAAGGGAATCTCTTGCTAGTTACCACCCTTCACACTTTATGTGCATTTGCACTCCTGTTACCTTTTAAGTATACCCTGGCTATACGCTGGTGAAGGTCGACCTATCTATAGGAGGGTTGTCAAAGGGTGTGCTCAAGAGCACTTAATTGGTTTAAACACTGCCCTCGCACATTTTAAAATTTGAAGGAGCCTTGGCTCGTGTCCACATGAGGCACATTCTTTATAGAATTACTACTATGCATTTGGTCATCATCGAAAGAGCAGTCTTGTGCGCGATGACCCAAATTACCTATGAATTTTCGAAGACTTGAGTTGCAGAGGTTATTGTCCTGATCAAGTAGAAGTTGGTGTTGACAACGGTCCACACTTCTTTTCCTTTTCATACAAATGTTCCCAAGAGATCCCATCAAGTCTGAGGAGATTGAGGTTCGCCTCCCCTCTGAAGAAACAGTTTTTGGCAACAATTACGAATATTGCTGAGAATTCTCCTTCAACCCAAACGATGGGTACATAGACCAAACTGGAAGATATCACTTCTGGAATGAAGAACTAGCCCAAGAAGGACAACCCATTGGTCATCATCAATCAACTCCCTACAGTGACATACAAAGGGAACAAGAACAAGAGTGGGAGCATTATCATCCACAAAACAGAGATCTTTACTGCACTCTGACCCCAATTCCTCTCGTCAACATCTTTGAAGATGTTGACTTCCTCCCCTACCTACTAGATCGAATCAGAGAAGGAGAACCCTTCGATGAATTCCTACTACAAGCACATGGAATTCCACAAGATCAGGCACTAGCATTCAGAGCTAGAGTCCTACAAGTCCAGCTCTTTGATCATCACCCCCAATTAAGGGAAGGAATCAAAATCTTAGAGGAGTTACAAGAAAGGATAAACAATCTAAGAAACCTACACACCCCATCCTTCTCTCACTTGCCTGCACCAGAAGTAGCCCCGGTTCCACAAGAAGAACACGTCGTGGCACCCATACAGGAACCCACGCCCCCACATAGACTCTGAGACTGACGATTCCTCCAACAACCCAATTGTCGACCAACCCTTGTCCCCCAGCCAGAACAGCCAATCGCCTCCCACACCAGGAGTAGAAGAAATGTCAGCTGAAATAATCCAAATGCTCTCAGACCAGCTTCTGGCTCTGCAACAAGAGCTAGAAGAACTTAAGAAGGACAAAGGGAAAAGATGCACAGAGAACACCAAGGTAAAGGTGTCAAAAAAGGTGGAAATGGTACCGGATCCAGGTAGATATGACAGAAGTAAAGACAAATATGACAACTGGTCTATGAATCTGGTCCTGTATTTAAAAAGTAATCCTGAATCCTTCATAACGGACGAACAAAAGGTTATTGTGACCTTAACAAGAATTGGTCCAAAAACAGGAGAAAAGGATAAAAACGGAGCTGGCCATTGGGCACACCAGCAGTTAAAGCACTTTATAAAATCAGATGACTGGCCAACCAAAGAAACATTGGGAAAACTCCTGACTCAATGTTTCAAATCAGTAAATGAGGAAGACGAAGCCCGCACCAAGCTAGAATGGTGCCGGCAAATGCCAAATGAAACAGCCCAAGCTTTCACAACTGAGTGGCTAGGCTACTATTATAATACAGGAGGAGACCCCTCAAAGTCTGATCCAGCCGGAGTAAGACTGTTTGAAAAAGCCTTAGACGAAAAACTTGCCTGGCAAATATATCAAGCGGGAGAAAGAAAGTCTTGTATTCAGGATTACATCAAAAAAGCAAAAGAACTGGGGTCAAGACTAGACTCCTTCAAGTTAAGGAAAACAGAGAAAGGCCAACAAGGGTCTTCTCAGACCAATATCTATAAGGAAGGACAAGCCTAAACCTATGGAGGGTGAGGGCAACCAATGGACATAGGAGCTCTGCGACAATGCAACTCCAAATGCTACAACTGTGACAAAGATGGACACATAGCTCAAGAGTGTCCTAATCCAAAAAGGAATGCCCAGAGTGTAAATTCTTTGGCAGAAGCCACAAAGTCAACTGCAGAAGAAGAGCCCAAGGACCGCAAAGAAGACCACAGGTTTGAGCAATGGAAGAGAAAAAGGAAGAAGAAAAGAAGGAGGAACCAAAAGAAGTGAAGGCCATAAAAGGAATGGACTTTGATCAAATGAAGGCATACTTCTTTGACCTTCATGACACAGAAATGAAGAAGGCAGGAAAAGGTTATGGCAACTGAGGGATCTGGGACCTCAGAAGCTGCTATTAAATACAAAAAATAGTTTCTCCTCTCTTTCCTCTTATGTACAGTACAGACAAGATTTTGATGACGAAACAGACACTTCTTCTACATGCTACTCCTCCGATTTTGAGCCTGTTAGTCCTATTTATAGAGTACACCTACCATCAACTGAGACTGGGCCTCCAAAAAAGGAGCTTGCTGCATGGGAATGCAAGCTTAATTCGATCAAAGAAAAACAAACAAATATTTATGAGGAAAGTTTCCCAGAATGAATCCTCTTATGAAATACTGAGGTGCAGTACGAGATCCTCATGGACATTTCAATTGCACACCCCACTACCAAGCACAAAAGACACCAGTGCAAAGCCCTCTTGGATAGTGGCGTAAACAGAGTCTTTATAGACCAAAAATGGGCTCAGCAAATAAAACTTCCCTTAGAGAAGCTTGAAAGGGAAATCCCTGTCTTTAACATTGATGGGACAAAGAATTCTGCAGGAAGTGTCACACACAAGGCAGAAATAATACTCGTTTATGAAGGACACCGTGAATGCCTAATTGCGGAAGTTACCAACTTAGGCAAAAATAATATGATCCTAGGCTATACCTGGTTGATGAAGCACAACCCAATCATAGACTGGACAAAAGGAGAAGTCAAGATGGCTAGGTGTCTGAGATCTTGCTATATGTTATCAGATCAAGGCACCAATTTGGCAAAAGAGGAAGAAGAGGAACTCAAGCACGCTTCAACCGTGCATTGGTTTATAAAAAGCCTTGAAGTGTCAAAAAGAAAGGAACCTACTCTAGAAGAAATGGTTCCTCAAGAATACCATCAGTACCTAGATGTTTTCAGTAAGAAGGAGTCAGAACGACTTCCTTTACGAAAGCCTTGGAACCATGAGATAAAGTTGAAGCCTGGCTTTCAACTGAAAAAGGCAAAGATATCCCCTATGAGTAAAAATGAAATGGAGGAATTAAAGGGATTCGTAGAAGAACAAATCAAGAAAGGATATATTCGACCTTCATGATCCCCACAAACCTCTCCAGTATTTTTTATTCCTAAGAAAGATGGCAAAAAGAGACTGGTCCAAGACTACAGATACCTCAATGAATGGACAGTCAAAAATAACTATCTCCTGGCATTAATAAGCCAACTAGTAGACAAGCTGCAAGGCACCAAACTTTTCACCAAGCTAGATCTACGATGGGGATATAACAATATTCAAATAAAAGAAGGAGATGAATGGAAGGCAGTGTTCGTCTCTCACACCGGAGCTTACGAACCCCTGGTCATGTTCTTTGGGTAATGTAACGCCCCTGCCATATTTCAGCAAATGATGAATGAAATCTTTGCTGATATGGACAGTGTTGTCATTGTATGTATACATAGACAACATCATGATTTTTACCAAGACAGACAATGAAGCTGAGCATGATAAAATTGTCAACAAAGTCTTGAAAAGGTTACGAGAACACGACCTATTCTTGAAACCAGAAAAATGCTTCTTTAAGCAGAAAGAGGTTGAATTCCTCAGAATGGTAGTAAACACCGAAGGAATAAAGATGGAAAAAGGAAAGGTGGAGGCTATTCTCGAATGGCCCATACCTAAAAACATCAAGGGGGTCCGCAGTTTCCTCGGGCTCACCAATTACTACCAAAGATTCATTCAAGACTTCTCCAAAGTCTCTCGCCCCTTGAATGATTTAACTAAGAAAGACCAACCCTGGCAATGGGGACCCTAGGAACAAGGAGTGTTTGATCAGCTCAAAGAAGCCTTCATGACAGCCCCTATACTCACATACCTGGATAACAACAGTGAGTTTCGCCTCAAAACTGATGCTTTGGACTTCACAACTGGCACAGTCCTTTTGATCAAACAAGAAGACAAGTGGCATCCAGTTGCCTTTTCCTCCACTTCCATGACCTCTGAGCAGAGGAACTATCCAATTGCAGACAAGGAAATGCTTGCCATCATCCTCGCCTTAGAACAATGGCGGCATTACCTTGAGGGGGCAGAAGAATTTGAGATTTGGACAGACCATGCCAATCTCAAATACTTTATGACTAAACAAGACCTGAACTGAAGACAGGCCAGATGGTCACAATGGTTATCAAGGTTCAATTACATCTTAGTCAATAAGCCCGGTTCACAAATGGGCAAAGCTGATGCTCTCTCTCGATGAGAGGATCATGCACAAGGAATTGACAATGATAACAAAGGTCTTCAGATGATACCTGAAAACAGAGTAAGGGCATACTCCAAACAAGCCTATATGATCGAAGGCAAAGAAAGAAAATTGTTAGAAAAGATCATAGAAGCTCAAGAAGAATGGAAGGGCAACGATAAGCCTAACCTTTTAAATAAAGACGGGATTCTATATCTTGGTGATAGAATCTTTGTTCCACAAAAGGGAAATTTGCACCAAGAAATCATTACCCTCTATCACGATTCTCCAATCGCTGGCCATGGCAGTGCTGAAAAGACTTGGCAAATAATTGAACGATACTTCCAATGGAACAGCCTTTGAGCCCAAGTCAAGGAATACTGTTCAAGGTGTGACAGATGTGCACACATGAAGCCAGAAAATAAAGCACCAAAAGGAGAACTGATCTCCAATCCGATCCCAGAAGGCCCATGGAAAGATATATCTGCGGACTTCATCATTGACCTTCCCACTTCCAACACCTACAACTCTGTACTTGTCGTAGTAGACCGATTCTCCAAAAGGTGGAATTTATTCCCACCAACAAGACAATCACAGCCTTGGGTACAGCCAAGCTATATAGGAACCATGTATGGAAGCACCATGGTCTTCCTAGGTCCATCATTTCGGATTGAGGACCACAATTCGCTTCACAAGTAATGAAGGGACTTGGGCAAAATGCTCAAAATAGACCTTAACATGTCCACAGCATTCCATCCTCAAACCGACGGACAGACAGAAAGGGTCAATAGAGACCTTCAACAGTATCTCAGACTGTTCACTGCTGAGAAACAAGAAAAATGGGCAGAATGGTTACCCCTGGCGCAATTCTCCTACAACAATCACCAACATTCAGCCACCAAGAAATCACTGTTTGAGGTTACCAAAATCTACGAACCAAGGATGGGTATTGAACCTGTCATTACAAAGAATGAATCGTTCTCAGCATTTGCACAGGACTTTTCCAAAACACTCAAGCAAGCTAGAGAATCCCTTGAAATAGCTCAACAAACAATGAAGAAGCAGGTGGATAAGCACTGCACCAAAGTTCTGGATATGATAGTCGGAGACATGGTCTGGCTATCTACAGAAAATATCAAACTCAATCAGGCCTCAAAAAAGCTCACAGATCGATGTATCGGCCCTTACGAAATCATCTCATTCACAGGCCCTAACACTGTCACATTGAAACTCCCCTCCACCCTGTGAATTCACCTGACCGTAAACATTTCAAGGGTTAAACCATACAAAGAATGCCTTGAAAATTAATCTGTAGTTGCCCCAGGACCCGTTGTGGGCACCCAAGAAGGATTACTGGAGTTTGAAGTTGATTATATAGTCAACTCGCGCCTCAAGGGACGATCTCTGGAATTCTTAGTACACTGGAAGGGCTATGACGAGGAAGACTGCATGTGGGAACCTCAGAGCCACCTCGCTAATGCCAAAGAGGCAGTAAAGGACTTTTACCTTTCCAACCTGGCGGCACCCCAGAAGCTCAGAATGGTCCAAATGAACTTTGATTCTCTGTTCTCTTCCTATCAGAACGTGATGGAGCCCTCCCAAGTTCCCTTTAATCCCCTGGAATGTGATTCATAGGAGGGGGGTAATGTTACAATTTCATCCCTTATCTTATCTTATCAAGTCACATGATCACTTGCACGTGACCATGTGAACTATCACATGATCAAGTCTAGATCATTACCTTTCACTTTCATCACACTCGCTTTCTTAATCACTGCTCATTCTAGAACATTCCACGACACGCTTCTTTAATTACCGTTGGTCTAGGTCTATGACATCATACATGACATAGTAGATTAGTAAGTAGTCACATGCTTGCCCTAAACCATGTAAGTAGTATAAGAATCCAATGTCATCAACAACTGGACTTCAGTCAAGTCCTGGTTGATTCCCCTTGGACTATTCCTCTTGACTCTATAGCAAGTCTCTAGTGGTGACTGAAGCCATAAAGGTCTAAGGTTGCCAACATCTGGACGGTTGAGGACATCTGCAACATCGTCCTCTGAATTGCATAATGGAGAGACCAAGGGGATTTCATTTGTTTCACTCTTTTGTTGTGCTTTCTCTGCCAATGTTCACTCATAGTCCTTATTGTTGTTTGCTTGTTTTTGAGTGCGATTGCTTCAGCATACTCTGGCAATGACAGAGGCCGGATGTCTAGAAGGGGGACTGGAGCGGAATTGGGATGGAGATTGCAGTATCAGAGATGAGGATGTAGTGATTGGTCTGGAGTTGTCCAGAGTTAGATGGAGCTCTTTCATTTTTGTGGAGAGGTCATCTAATTCTTCCGCAGTTGGTTTGATTTCTCCCACTACTTCAGGAGTATCCAAAATGTTGTTGTCAATATTCCAATCTAAAGCTCCGGTGGACTCCAGTGTGTGTACTATTGGAGATAGGCTTGTCCATGTATTGTCGGAGGTGTTTCCCCAGGGATTCAACCGGACTCATGGAACTTGACATGGCGAGAGGAGATAATTGTGTGGGATTTGATGTCCAGTAATTTGTATGCCTGTTGCCCATAGGTATATCCTAACAGGGTGCACTTGTGACCATGTGGTTGGAATTTTCCTTCCCGTCATTCCTTTGGAGTGAGCGTGTATGCAAGACAACCAAATGGACAGAAGATGGCATGGTCCACACTCCAGTTGAATAGTTTGTGGTATGGAGTGTCTTTATTGATGGCAGAGCTCGGACTTTGTGCAGTGATGTAGGCAGCAGTTGCCATAGCATTGATCCAGAATGATTTTGGGAGTTTTGAGTCTTGTAATATTGTGTTGGCAAGTGTAGATAACGTTTGGTTCATTCGTTCTGCAAGTCCATTTTGCTCTGGTATGTATGGAGTGGATCATTCTGGAGTTGTACCATCCTGGCAGAGTTGGTTCAGGAACTCCTTTCCGGTGTACTCCCCTCCTCCATCACTTTGTAGGAACTTGACATGTGGTGTCATGATCAGCTCTGATTCAACTTTTGTCTGAAGTGCAATTTGGATGTCAGATTTCCATTGCTTGTATTTCTCAGCTACTTCGCTTTGTGTTTTAGAAAGTATAGCCATGGAAAGCGGATGTAATCATTGACGATCAGCAGCCAGTAGCAGAAACCTTCTCAGGACTGTGGGGAGATTGGTCCCCCAACATTGGAGTGTATGACTTGCAGTGCATGAGTTGTTTGGAGTTCAGAGGCAGTTTGGAAAGGAAGTTTCTTCATCTTTCCAAGGGTGCATGCTTCATAGAAGGCTGGAGTTCCAGTGATGGAGTTGATTCCATTTAAGTGGCCATGGCAGACCATTTCCTCTTGTTGAGTCTGGTCTCTCTGGACTCAAGTCCAATCGGAGATCCGGAGGTGTTGAGGGGTAGTCGACGAAGTTTGTCTTGGAGTTGGACTGAAGTCTGGAGCAGAGGTGTCAGAGCGGAGTTGAATAGGAAGGACATTGGCACAGGACTTATGTGTCATGCCCTTGAACAGGTCCGTGTCCTCGTATTTTGGAGGAGCAGAGGTCTGACAGGAGGAGGGGGAGATCATGACAAGAATCAGGAGGGGTGACTTAGTTGATATTCGTGCTAAGGTTACACGACAGAGGTACATAGGTTTTATACTAGAAGAAAGATAGGGACATCAAGGGTGTCAGGGAATAGGTGAGATAAATCAAGGGTCCATAAGGGACCTAAGAAGAGATGGAGGAAGTGAAGAGATGTACAAACGGAATGTACAAAATATATCCAGGTCTGAAGTATAGCCAAGTCCCTGGGCAAGCACAGCCTTGGTCCGGAGCGGAGGAACAGAGCTCTGAGTGTGGAGGAAGCAGAGGTGGACTGAGGGCAGCAGAGGTGACTGGAGTTGGTTGGAGATGGGGCTGGAGGGGGTGGAGATGGATGGGATGTCATGGATATGACACCTCTATGCAACTCATGGCAATGTGTCCCATGCATTGGTGTAGGATATTAATGTCTACCGAGGTAAGTCCATGTTCCGATGGTTGCTCCAAAGTAACTCTGGCATTGTAGAGACCTTTGGTGTGCTTTCTGGTCATAATGGTGATGTTTCCTTTTCGGATGGAGCATACATCAGAGTTTTCTCGGAACACTGTTGACAGTCCAACAGCTGCAAGTTTGTACACAGAAATCAGGGAGAGGTGGAGATTTGGCACAAGGAGTGTGTTGCTCAATGTGATTTCAAAGTGTTTTCCATTTACTTCAGAGTGGAGGGGGACTGTTCTGATTCCAGTAGCAGAGATGGAGGAGTTGTCACCAAGGAGGACTGCCTTCGGGGGGTAAAGAGGTTTGAATGTGCAGAACCAGGAGCAATCTGGGAATATGTGTGATGTTGCTCCAGAGTCAATGATGATGGTGTTTTCATTTCTGGAGTGCAGTTCAGACAAGCTGTAAGCCTGAATGCGATGGATTGAGGACTCCGCAGTGCCATCCCTAGATACATTCATCTTTTCTGGAGGTCTGGAGTTTGGATCCAGAGCGTCCTCTACTTTATTTATCTGCTCCTTCTCCTTTCCTTTTCCCTTTT
>JBBPKI010001714.1:0-11062 GCA_038089155.1 Nevesoporus exiguus
ATGAACTTGATGACTACCGCCGCGAAAAGCGGCGCAAGTTAATCGACCGTGGTCGAGAAGAAAGACTGAGAGCACTCGCGACTATTGATGGCCAAGGAGAAGACCCAGATCCATGGGGAGGCAGCGACGAGGAGGTGACGTATGGACCCACGTGATCATCCTTCTGGTCTCTCCTTACAAGTGTCATACAGCCAGACGAAGCACAAAGAGAGCTCATATGCAGGACAGCCTCTCACATCATTTTATCTCCTAACCCTGCACAGCTGGAGATGAGGATTCTAGCCAATTATGGCACTGACAAGAGATTCGCTTTTTTGAGGGGACGTTGGTCTCGAGTTTGGAGAACAGAAAAGGAGAGAGCGAGACAAGATCAGGCGAAGGAGGCGAAAAAGAATAAGATGCCAACAACGGTCACATCTCTGGGAGGTCTTGCTAGCTATGGGGACAGCGATAGTGACGGCGAGGACTCAGACGACAAGCAGACAGAGAGACCAGAAGGTTCCTTGGACACTTCGTGCACTCAGGACGGCCACGACGGCGAAGATGCAGTGAAAGAAGCTCGAAGGGCGAAGGCAAGGGCATGGTCTGCGCGACGCCGTGCCGAACAATGCGGGTCCCAGTCAGAGCAAGTCTAGATCCAGGGCCACGTATGACAGCGTAACAATACTCTCTTCTTAGCCTTCCCGCGCATCAGAGGGTATGCAGACGAAGATTATAGTATAAGTACTTGCTAGCGTACCATCGATGAACGGACGAGTCTCCCTTCTTTGAATAGATGTCCTATTTCGAGGGGTCAGGTGTACGAGAAGCTGATTTTGCGGGGAAGCCTGGGAAAAGCGATGAACACGTTTTGGTCGGGGAGTGAACGTAGAGCTTGACAGCAGGAGAGGCGTGCTCTCAGACTCAGCATCGCAGGACGGCCAGCAACCCCACCCTTTGTGGTACTGACGACGGAGGGTGGGTGGTGACAGTGCCGTTCCCCCCTGAGGTGTTGTTCTCGTGTCCATCGTCGTCGTTGTCGAGACCGTTGGTAGCCGGCCACCCTCGGCCACCGTGTATCCGCGAGGCCAACTTTGATTCCCAGCACAACTCCGGACGATTTAAGGTGACGCTCATACCCTTCCAGGTAAACACACACCATGAACGTCCAAGCCCCCTCTTCAGAGCGCGATTACCTGCCCATTGCAGACCATGGCCTGTATGCGTGACTTTCATGTCCTATCAAATCATCTGATCTGTTATTTTATTCAATCAGTATTGGGAATCTAAGAACGGCAGCGTTGGTGAGTCGAAACCTTCTTCGGCCACATCAATGTCTGATAACCTTTGTAGATCAGCTTGGATGGCTCGGGTGAGTCCTATTGTGTACAAGTAGAAGATGTCACATCTCAGCAAGGCCTGGCTCGCCATCATCCACTTCCTGTTCTGCCATTCGGCGTCCAGTGGAAAGTTACTGTATCCCAAACTTCGATTCTCCTTCTGTGTTTGCCCGGATCCTCGACAAGAACAAGGTTTGGATCGCGGCCTCATCGACTGTAGTGCCCTGCTCACATTGTCATAGGGTGGCCATTTCTCGATCACGCCGACTGTTCCGTTTACCACCAAACAAAACTATCTACCGAGTTCGAACGTGTTGCAGACCAAGTATGTTGTCTCTAGGAGAAGTTGTTGCCAATTATCGAGTTGACATTCACAGATTCCTCAACGACAAGGGCGTCGTTTCTGTAACTGGTAAGTAGCCAGATCTCTTTCATCTGACAAAGCTTGACGAAATCTAGACTTTTTGCCACGCCAGGAAGACGGAGAGACCGCGAAGCGGCCCTTGCTTTTTTGGTTGATAAGGCGTGTCGAGGTGTGGTAACTGCGCTCTCTGGAGCGTCCGGCCGTGGTTAACGTTCCATTCGTAAGGTCATTCGTGGTACCATTCCACTCCGTGTCGAGTGTGCACCAGCCTTCAACTATGCCCGGGATAAGCACACCACGGAAATCACCGTAGATGATACCATTCCATCTCACTCTCAAAACAAAGTGGTCTTTAAATCACCAGACCTCGGGCTAGATCTCCGTTATGTGGCAGAGAGCACGATTGACAATGTTCCAGTTCCTGAAGTTGCCCTTGATCTCTTGGACCTTTCGTCAAAGGGCCATCTTGGTCCTGCGATGTGTTGCAACCTTTCCCTTCAGGAAGGCCAACGCGTAACGTTTGTATTCCGCATTTGTCCTAAAGACGGTCCCCGTCCCACCGCCAAACCAACGCAGGCGCATGCTGATGAATTCGGCGTGCCTTTGGAGAGTACGCTAGACGGTTCATGAGAGATCCTTGTTGACGCTGACCCTATCCAGAAATGCTTAGAGGTGTAGCCAAATTGCGTCCCGATGACGATCCAGCGCTCACCAAAGTGCGTCTCTGTTAGTTCCGTGGAGAAAGTAGCATTATGATACCCGTCTCTTATCTAGGAATTACTCGACCACCTCCTTTTGGTATGCACAACTTCTCTACCAATCTTGTTCTAGCACTGAACATTTTCCAGTCTACAAATAACTATTGGAACTCTTGGATCCGTCGGTCGACCTATCAGGGATCCTGGAAAGAGGCTGTCCACAGGAGTGCTCTCGCACTCAAGTTATTGATCTACGAGCCAACCGGTGGGTAAATCCAGTCCCATGCCAGATAGCCTAATGCTGCGAAATCAAGGTGCTGTTGTCGCGAGCCCAACCTTCAGCTTGCCAGAGTACATCGGCGGAACAAGAAATTGGTACGTCGTGGATACATGCCTACCATGACAATTCGCCGACGTATCTTTGTTGCAGGGATTACCGGTATGTCTCAGGTCTGGATGTCTCGGTAATCATCAAGCTTATCTCCTACCCAGCGCATCTTGGATTCGTGATTCTTCGTTCACGCTCTATGCACTCATCCGTCTGGGCTTCACCCATGAAGCTAACGGTCGGTCCGATTAATAACTCGCCAATTTTCGCTGACAATACAAATAGCTTACATGGATTTCATCTTTGAGCGATTGAGAAATAAGAACCCAGATGGGTCCCTTCAAATTATGTAAGTCCCACGTTTCTCGCAAGGGAGTTACATCGACAGTTACAACGTCCATCCACATATTAGGTACACCATTCATGGTCAGGGTATCTTCGACGGGAACAGTGCATATACTGAGTTAAAACTGACCAGGCGGTAAGGACCTCGAAGAAATAGAGTTGAACCATCTCGACGGACACAAAGGGTCAAAGCCTGTCAGGCGAGCAAGTTTACTCGTTTATTAGAATTACATTGATTCAGTGTACGTTAGAATCGGGAATGGTGCTGCAGACCATATACAGCTCGTAAGTCTTGCCCTGGTCTGCCTAACTTTCCTGACTGGTTGGCAAGGATATCTATGGAGAACTGTAGGCGTTTGTCGTGATTGTGAATGTATTGCCTAATGTCATGATAAAGGATGGATTGCATCTACCTGGGTCAGAAGGTGCGTCCAGCAGATCTACTTCTGTAGTTTAGTGGTTTATTGGCCAACCAGTTCGGTCGTCCCCTGGTCTGTAGTGTTTCATTAAAATGGTATGAACAAACTCACGATAGGCGAAACAGTCGTACGACACATGGTAGGCAATGTTGGTATCGGAGATAAACGCGTACGCTGACGGGTGCATGCGTCCCAGGGTACTAGTGCGGGAACTGTGGGTTGTCTCACCTTGCCCAGGGCGTTCAACTGACCATTTGCGCTTCTTCAGTGTAGACTGTAAGGATTCACCCCTACTACTTGCCCATTGGTTGATGGCATTCATTCCTTGTCAGTTGTCGTTAAAAACTACAAGGAACCCGACTTGTATGTTTCCTACCCTTTTTATTACTGATGCGCATGCTCATTCTTCCGGAAAGATCCATATGGTCAGTGCGAATCAGGGAAAAGTGTGTCAAGTCTGAATATCTACGCGAATGTCACAGGGAAGTTCGTGGCAAGAAACGCCACTTCACGGTATGTTGCATGTCTAAGTTAAGCTGATAACTTCTTATACCTTGCCTAGTATTCAAAGGTAAGTCACATGCTAAAACGCTATATGTCATTGAGTAGTACGCCGGGTACATAGATCATGCTTTGGTGAGTGCTTCAAAGCCGTGGGATCTAGTACTGACGAGCTCGAGCAAGGGTGGCCATCGATCGAGGTACGCGTTCGTGTCTCACCCTCTAGTATTAGCCAACGAATGTCTAGGTTTGCGTTTGGCGGACAAGCGATCGCTGCCTTGTCCCAGGCGCAACGAGTGGCTGGCAGCGAGAGACCACCTGTACGAAGAGATCATGTGCAAAGCCTGGAACCCAAGATTGCAGGCCTTTGGTCAAAGCTACGAGGAGACTGACGTCTTGGATTCCTCAGTCCTTATCATGCCGCTTGTGTTCTTCATGACTCCAGTGAGCATCTCGGCATAGTCGACGGTGAAAGCTTAGTGTTACGTGTCGCATCCTTTATTAGTCCGACCCGAGATTTGTGAACACGCTCAAGCAGATCTTGAAGACTCCTGAGAGGGGCGGTTTGACGTCAAACGTAAGGCAAATGCTAAAGTTGCGAGATTGAAGCTATATCTATGGTCAGAACCTCGTTTACCGCTATGATGTGACAAAAAGCGACGATGGAGTCGGCGGCGAGGAGGGGACATTTTGCTTATGCACCTTGTGGTACGTCTCGTGATCTATGAATTGCTGCCTTTAGCATGACTCGTTTCCTTAGGTGCGTCGAAGCGCTCACGCGTGCTGGGGAATTCGATCGATCATTGATGCAACGCGCAATCGCCATGTTTGAGGTCAGAGCCTGCGGTACCTTTCTCTTCCAAGCCTAATCTACCGAATTTGAAGGACTTTCTACAATACTCAAATCATGTTGGATTGTGCACTGAAGAGATTTCGGAGACTGGCGAAGGGTGCGTCTATCCTGTACCTCCAGGGGCTGAAGTCTAATTCCTCTCAGTCTTGGTAACACCGTTCAGGGCTTCACGTGAGTGTGACATGCGTATCTCTTGGGCATGACCTATTGACGGCCATGCCAGACACGTTACTTTGATCTCTGCCGCGTACAATTTATCGAGGACCCTGGGTGCATCGAAGTAAACTCGGGGAGTTGCTACCTGTGTCTTTGTACTTTAGTGTGTAAACAACTGTATGATGATCCCGAAGAATTACGAGTTGTCTTTCTCCGTCGAGTCCCAGAGATGATGATAGTGGCTGGTACATTCAGCAATGAAAGGAGGTGCCTCGGACGGCCCTCCACGTACGCGTTCAAGGGGACTTGCCGTCGGCGAACCCCTTTAGATCAGCCTGGTTACCAGAGTCATGCGGACCGACACGTAGGTTCTTCTCCCTGTTATCCTGTCGATGTCGCCAACCTTTATGATTAATTGCTGAAGAAAATTTCCCAATGAAGGGGACTCACGAGTGGGCCACCGAGCACTTGATCGAGGAGTATAACACCATGTACCAGACCAATATTGCAAGTTCGCGCTGGTATCTGCATGTGACGCGGCCGAGTCATGCATCTGTGGAGAGCGGGTGACCACTGGGGCCTATCTAGAATCGCTCGTGACGACAGTGCAATTCGCGCGGAAGAGCACACGGTTGGGGCCGATTGAAAGTAGGGGCTTCGTGTTACTACAAGGTATTGCTTACTAGCCGGTCTGTTGCTTATGGAGGATGGAGATGGTGGAGGGAATCAATCCGACGTAAAATTAGTTTCAAAACTGCGCATCAGAGCGAGTTTGTCCTGCCGAAATAAACTCGCAAATCGTGGATCGGTTCTGACTTGGAATCGTCAACGAGGCATAATGTGCCACCTGGACGTGGACAATGGGACATCCGGAGAGTTCCGCCACAATGCAATTCGGCCCGCCGCGTGCCCAACTTGTACCACGGTGGACTAGGCGTGGATGTCCACTTCACTGAGACTTGTCAGCCACCCGCCATGGGTACTTAAGGTCGACTGACGCTTGGATACCCCTCAAGCCCTATTTTTCCTTCTTCCTTTCCTCCCTTGGCCGCCAGCGACGGCGAGCATTTTCTCTCTCTCCCCGCTGTTCCCCTGTCCTGGATGTCGCACCATGTATCGACCCATGAGGCTTTGTTTCAACTTCCGGGCGAGCCAGCATACGAGCTACCTGAATAGATGAATCGACACGACCACAGCGCGTTCTCCTGTTCCCGTCCTTACCACACATTGATTGAAAACTGCTACGGGACCCCTGGCCAGGCACTCGAATCTTTTCCCCCAGCGAGCCTAATGATGGTCGCATCCTCAATGCGAGGCGACACACAATATTGCCAGAAAGCTACGATTCTCTATGTCTGTACCCAGTGCCTGCTGTGGACCATGGCTACGCGGTCGACTTTGGCTCTCGCTGACTTCACCGGATTCGATTACGAACAAATTCTCTAGGCGGTATGGCACGCGAGATGCCCGAACGTAGTTGTCTTCACGGAGCAGCGAACTCGATTAGGCTCAAGTGTACTCATCATCCTGAGCCTCGCAGGCTCTGGTTTCCGGCATGCGCCGACGTTCGCTCTTGCAGAGCTCGATCATGCTCGAATTTGCTAGGCGGTACGGCACGCGAGATGCCCCAATGCAACGGTCATGGCGGGCGCTGACTCTCGCCATGTCGTCGGCTTTCTCGGGGCGCTTGATTACGCTCGATTCATTAATTGGCATGGCGGACGAGATGCTCAAATGTACTGGTCGTTCCGAATCGTGCGAGCCCTGGTTCTCGTCGAGTCAAACTCTTTAGGCGAAGTGGCACGCGAGGTGCTGGTCGCCAATACTTCAGCAAGTACCTTGTTACCATGCTACCCATCTGCGACCATCATGGGACCCTTCGCACGGAAACGAATTCCGTTGTCGTCAAATTCAAATTTTCTCGAGTCTACCAGCAAGATGAGATGGACAAACGCACCGATTATCACGGTCGCAGCGAACTCCGATCATGCCGGCCCCTGTAGGACCGTCCCTGGACTCGCCTCCGTTCGATCAGCTATCCTCGCAGAGCTTGATTACACTCGAATTTCTCGAGAAGACGGCACGCGAGATGCCAGAAGGAATAAACGCCAGCTCTGACTATTTGGACTCTCCATTCTCACCCCTAGCGACCATGGGATCCTTTACTGTGACGAGCCAAATTCGGGCCCGAAACGGCACACGAGATGTCCGACTTTACTTTCTTCCTCCTTGAGTCGAGTCGGCGAATCATCAGCAAACGAGTCGACTACCCAGGTTGCACTGTCCCCAGACCATTGCTCACTTGGATCACCATTTTAGGAGGAACGATGAAGGCGAAGGCGACGACTTGTGCGACTTCGAACGTCTGATATACGACGTGCACGATAGCAGCCGTCATGCCGGTGGGCAACCTCCCCCAATTCGACAATGAGTACGGACACCATTCATTTACCACTTTGCCATTGGTTTATTACCAACGCCCGGCCAGAGAGCGAAAGGCGGATCTTTTCATCTTTTTCCGTTGACCTTTTGATCGTCGGTTGTGGGCAATTGATGGAACAACAGGACGGTCTTGTCCTGGGGGCACCTGCGAGAATAAGGTGCGTCCAGCAGTAGGGCATGCCATTGACTACAAAGGCATCACCTGCTGTTGGACCCGCCTTGTTTTCCACTTCCCCTGGATTGCTCGCTCGTGGTTCATCTTCCTTCAAATCAGCTCCAATAACATCCACCCACGTTGGAATCCTGCATCACGAATGTCACGTGATATCGCGACCCTATTAGGATCTATGACGGCCAGAGCGACGATCACTTCCGATGGCGAACAACTCTTCGTCTTGTTCAGTTATGACGGCAACAACCACTACTTCGACGTCTCCACTGGGAAGACAGTCTTGAAATGGCCCATTCATGGCACCAAGGGCATTCTATGCATCGCTTTAGCATACGACGACATACTCATCGCAGCCTCCGCTGGTCCGTTTCCCTCTTGGATGCTATGACGCAAGAACAAATCGAGTCTGTCATCAAGCACACTCACAAGGTCCGCTGTGTGGCTAACTCGGAGCACTCAAACCCCGTCCGCAATCTCCATGATGTACGTCCTCCATCCTACACCATTGATGTAAGTGACTTGTGACAAATGCTGGCGCGTCCCATAGATTTTACTCAACTGTAGATGTAGACTACTGCCCACTGGGTACAGGAGATAGCAAAACCCGAGAAAACTGTTCGAGTGCAGCATACCCAATTCGCCGAATCGAGGCAACAAGCACAAATACAATCGACGACGGTATTCCAAGGCAGTTACTGCTGATAATGACGGAACGTGCTGACGCAGGCACGTCTTGGAAACCTATAGTGTGACATCGCCAGGCTATCCTGTCAGAATGGTGCATGATATGATGTTTATGTATCTGTTCTGCTGTCTAGAATATTTTAACATGCATTGTGGAAGCTACAATGGCATGTTTTTCAAAGTCTCCAAAGTCTACAATATATTTCCCACGCTTTTGGTATGTTTAATCCTCTCCCCCCTGCTTCAATACTCATCTGGGAAGCCTAGAAAAATAGGGCAAGACATATTATAATGTACGCCATAAGAGTGACAAGCTGCCCTGGGCATACATGTCATATGCCATGTTATATTTCTCTATTTGTAAAAAAGTAAAGAAGGCATGTTAAAGACTTTTGACTTGATTTATGGTAGGTTATGTGATTGTAGAATTTATGGAAATACATGCACAGTGGATGTATATACATAACTGAAGTGTCCCTACCATCAGTACAGCTTCCCCTAGCCAAAAGATTATTAGGAGAAGAACATGTCATATCTTCTGTAATTCATATCCAGACAGCCTATAATTGTGATATGTTATTGATGTATATTGATATTGCTTCAGAGTATACTTTTCAAGTGCATAACCTCAGTATATCAAAAATAGGGATATGTTTTTGTTTTGTACCCCTATGTTGATTCTTGCCTTATTGGACTCTTCCAGAGCTTATCTAAGCGAGGAGTGCGATCTATAATGGTGCATACATTATATATTTACATGCAGATCATATGTAGTGCATAAAAAAGGAGGGAAATGAGGAAAAACATATTATTGCAGAGATTCTCAATTTAGAAATGTTGTGGGAGTGGTGGCCGCTTTTGGTCGCTTCAGATCAATTATGTAAGCACTTTCTGTGCCTGTTGATGGCCTAGAGCCAGCATGAGACAAGAAGAGTAATGTATCTGACTAGTATAATACCACATACATATAATACTGTAATGCATCAGTTCTTCAAATGAGCTATTGGTGAGGATTCCAATTGTTGTTGCATCAAATGTCTGTGGGGATTATTGTAATTCCATGCATTAGAGCCCCAGGGAGTGGTGTCACACTAGAGATGCCACTTGCCACTGTGTTCACAGCCAAGTATGTTGATATTCACATGGACTTGTGGCACTCCACAGGCCAGCATTGCCCATGTTGCTGCCCCCTTTCCATATCCTTATGTCACCGCTTGATGTTGGCCTATTCACCAGTTTGTCGTTCTGCCAGTTTTGATATTCCACCTTGTCTTCTACAGGATTTTGCTAGGCTCTATCTCAAAAGAATTCAAACTATTCAACCCTACGTTCATGAGGCTTACTTTGGACATGAGCTATGAGGTTGGAAAGGTGCAACTGTCCATAATATGGCTGCTGAAGAAGCTGAAAATCAAGAGGAAGAATTGGACTATGAACATGTCAAGGCATTACAGGATCTTACTCAAGTCTTGGATATGCCAGCAATTCAACCACAGCAGTGGTTGATTGATGTGGGTCTAGAGTTTGGAATCTCTGGCAAGGTAGTCACCTGGAAGTCAACTGGACATCACTATCTTCTTCAACATCTTCTTCCTAATATTCAAAATCTCCAGCAGACTTTAAAATGAAGCAAAACATATTACATGGACAATCAGATGCATCCCAAGGACATTGCTGGCCTTTGTTGGACTTCAGCAAGCCATTCACCAACCATATCCTATATTCAGGCCTATACCACAGAGAAGGCAATATCATATCAACTCCACCAAGGAATCTTTTGTTCATGCAAGGCTGCAGAGTTGCTTTCTATCACCACTTGTTCATGGTTTATCAATAATTTGGACCAACAAAGTGCTATTCTGTTCACTTGCACTGGAGATGATCCTACACATCCAGAGACAAGACCACAGGAGGATTGTGCTTGACTTGAAGTTAGAGTCTGCTTGTCAGATGCAAATCATATTTTAACATGCTTTCCTCAACAATTACTACATCATTGTATGGTTCAAATCCCAGCACATAATTGGTGGTATGTTAGTTTTATTTTGAAGTCCAATTTAATACTAAAGATCAGCATATGTAGATACTTGAAATGGCTTCATTTAGGTGCAGCATTTATTGTCATGGAAAATCTCTTAGCTTCAAGTGTGCAAGATTGTATTTCTGAGAACTTGCTGGCTTTAGAGGCAATGATCATGTGGATTCTAAATGGAGCTCATCATACTCCTGCATTTCAAATGCTTGAACTTGCAGAGGAAGCTTGTGTTGCAATTCTTGAAGATGAAGCTGAAGATCCTTAGGATCCAGATGCAACAACAATTCCCCTTATGTATATGAGGTAGGACACTACTTTTTATGTGATGTTGTTGCAGACAATCACACTTGTGGCTATCATATCCCATGGTCAAAACAATTTACACCTCAAGTGATTGCTGGTGCCTATGAGCAAGGAACCATCAATCAGATTTGACAATTGCTTGGTGCAGGAAATCTTCAAACAGGTCAATGTCAAGTTAACACAGAGTGCACTTCCAATTGAACCACAAATTCAATATTGGATATTTGTACTCTTCACCATGATGATTGAGTACTTCCTCAGATTAGCAACTGCTTAGATGATCTACCAATACCTGAACAACATCATCCTCAAGGTCCCAACTGTCATATCCATGACATCCCATCCATCTCTGTCCCCTCTGGCCTCATCTCTGGCCATCTCTGGCCACCTCTGCCACCCTTAGTCCACCTCTGCTTCCTCCACACTCAGAGCTCCACTCCTCT
>JBBPKI010001715.1:0-11061 GCA_038089155.1 Nevesoporus exiguus
CCAGGGGACTTCTGATGGCTTTGGTGTCGAATCCGTAGGATGACCTGCACACCCGCGTGCCACTTGAGGATTATCGTATATTTTGACTACTCCGGAACCCGAGCATGCCCTGTAGCAATCCCGGCTAGGATAGAATGACTCAAAATGGTGTCAAGTGGGCAACATGGCAGTCGCACTAAGACGTGATATGCAACACCCTCTTCCTTTGACATGCTTTTCGTGTCGTAAACACAGGGAAGATGTGAGAAAAATAAGCATAGCCACCTAATTTGTCGCCGCTTGAAAAATAAGCGAACACCCTTGACCCGGCTCGTGGTTCTCGTTTTCGACCACACCATCCATTTGTGTCCCAACGCCATCCTTTAACGACTCCCTTTTTCTGAATCCCCAATGTACGTGTCTCTCTTCGTTGTGGTCGCGTCCTTACCGTGTCTCGTACGCGTTGAGCGCGATGTTTACTCGCGTTCGGTGTTCAAAACACATCGAATCGTTTTCCGTGTTCAATCCAACCTGATCGCTCTCTTCTTAGCATGCGTGAAATCGTCCACATTCAGACTGGCCAGGTAGGCACACGGTGTCATGTTGGTGCCATTTGACTTACTCATATTTTTCACCACAGTGCGGTAACCAGATCGGTAAGCATTGAGCCATCGCCAGACCTGCTACCATTGTATCAATCTTGCTTTCACCGTATAGGTGCTAAATTCTGGGAGGTGGTCTCCGATGAGCATGGTATCGAGCGGGATGGTCTCTATAAGGGAACCAATGACATGCAACTGGAGCGTATTTCGGTCTACTACAACGAGATCGGGTCCAACAAATACGTTCCTCGCGCTGTCTTGGTCGATCTTGAGCCTGGGACTATGGACTCCGTTCGCTCTGGTCCTCTAGGCACTCTTTTCCGCCCCGACAACTTCATCTTCGGGCAGAGTGGTGCTGGTAACAACTGGGCGAAAGGACGTAAGTTCTTCATGCCGATTAGATTATATCTTAGTTTAAATTTTTTTGAATCTCAGATTACACTGAAGGAGCGGAGCTGGTCGACTCCGTCCTGGATGTCGTGCGAAAGGAGGCAGAAGGCACTGACTGCCTTCAAGGTGGGTCCCTATCAAACTCCATGTGACTTGTGGTACGATGACGAGTTGCAGGCTTCCAGATCACTCACTCACTTGGTGGCGGTACTGGCGCCGGAATGGGAACTCTTCTTATGTCCAAGATTCGGGAGGAGTACCCCGACCGCATGATGTGCACGTATTCGGTTGTCCCAAGTCCCGCTGTCTCGGACACCGTTGTCGAGGTAAATCTTTATTGTTCCTTGCTTCATTGTTGTGCTTACATCACTCTTAGCCTTACAATGCCACTCTTTCGGTCCATCAACTCGTGGAAAACTCCGATGAGACTTTCTGTATCGATAATGAAGCTCTCTACGACATCTGCTTCAGGACACTCAAGCTCTCTACTCCCACTTACGGAGACCTCAACCACCTTGTGTCCTTCGTCATGTCTGGTATCACTACTTGCTTGCGCTTCCCCGGTCAGCTGAACTCGGATCTTCGCAAGCTTGCCGTCAACATGGGTATGTTGTGCGATCCAACGTAACTTGTTTATCGACTGATGTATGGTTGCTCAAGTTCCGTTCCCCCGTCTTCACTTCTTTATGACTGGATTCGCTCCCCTGACCGCGCGTGGTAGCCAACAATATCGTGCTGTTACCGTCCCCGAGTTGACACAACAGATGTTCGATGCCAAGAATATGATGGCTGCCTCGGACCCAAGACACGGTCGTTACCTCACTGCAAGTTCAGTGATTTTGTCTATATGCACATCTCATCGTTTTTCTTTAGGTCGCTGCTGTTTTCCGCGGCAAGGTTTCCATGAAAGAGGTGGAAGAACAAATGCAAAATGTGCAGAACAAGAACTCCGCTTACTTCGTTGAGTGGATCCCCAACAATGTACTTTCCGCACAGTGCGACATCCCTCCTCGGGGTGTTAAGATGGCGGTTACCTTCTTGGGCAACTCAACCGCGATTCAAGAGCTGTTCAAGCGTGTCAGCGACCACTTCACTGCTATGTTCAAGCGCAAAGCCTTCTTACACTGGTATACTCAAGAGGGTATGGATGAGATGGAGGTTTGTGACCTCCTGTGATGGAGTTGTCGCACGCTTAATATTCCCTGGTTGATAGTTCACGGAGGCCGAGTCCAATATGCAAGATCTTATTGCTGAGTACCAGCAATACCAGGATGCAACGTGAGTGTGCATCTTATCTGGCGGTTACTTATACTGACGTGTTTATCAGTGTCGAAGAAGAGGGTGAATACGAGGAGGAGGCACCAGTTGAGGAGGACCAGTAGGCGATAAAACACCGCGCAACTTATGATTGCTTTCCATCCATTTCCCTTGTTCTTTACGACGAAACCTTAGGTACTCCGATATTGGTCTTCCTTCGTGTTTGATGCCCTTGTTCTTAATGTCATGTCATGGTTACCCTAGTCAGCTTAAGGATACATAACTCGCATTTATCCGCAGTGGAAAGGAGATGAATTTGTATGTAACCAACGGTAGCCCGAACAAAGCGATGACAAACATCTATGAAAACGTTTAGACTCGACTTCAAGACAGTGCAGTGGCTAAGTACTTCCCGAAGTTGCGCCATTGGTGCAAGTATATTACCCTCTGATCATTATTTCTTCTATGCTCGAGTCATCCTTTCGCAGCACCGATGTGTACAGGCGCAGCAACCTCCTTCACTGCAGCGCCTGAAGTGGCTTTCCGGTGCAAAATCAATCGTCTTGTTCGGACGGGCCCCTTCGTTTTGACCTTCGTACATTCCTCGTGCTAGGCGTAAACGAAAAGAAACGGGAGTGTACAATACTAGTCTTGCTATGAAGACAATTTCATGGAACCTATTCGAAAAATCTGAAGACCGGGTGTTCGACTGTATTGCAGCTGCGATGAGATAGACAAGATGGCAATGACCACGTAACAAACTCGTATCGTTGTGACATCGACATAGTACTTGGGTTACGGGTTAGCTCATGGGGTATTTCCTCCAGTACGTGACTCAGTGACCATGGTCATCAATCATTAGCCCGTGTCAGCAGTCGTCGTCAGCAACGATCGGTCGAGGTCCGGTGGCATATGGCGTGCAAGTAGTGGCGCACAGTCATGTTGGCGGGACGAATGCTCGTTGCACTGCTCGTCAATGGCGCGTCCTTACGCCATATGCAGCAATGACCCGGGATAGAGGTGACGAGGACTGGCAGGCAGTCACCCCCGGTGCACGCCTTTGTGTCCGTTTGCATATACAGTACCTTGACACTGTGCGGAACAGCGTGCCCAGGTCGTGTCCATGACAGCTCTGACCAACTTTTGCAGGGAGGACAGCTAGGTTTCACGTACCCCTGGGTTCTGCAGAAGGTCAGACGAACTGTCCCTCCAATTCATGCTTTCGCGAGCACCCGTAGGTGGCGATCCTGTCGGAAAGTTCACTGATGGAGGTGAAGTAGATGGAAGACAAGGGGAAGAGTTCACCCGCCCTTGGATGTTTTCCTTTGGAGCTGTTTGCGGTGCTTGTGAGTAAACGTGAGCATCTGCTCACTCGTCATGAAGAGGTAGGATGCGCCGCTTGGAAGGTCACCTGGCACGGATGCAACTGGGGCCGTGGGATTCGCATACGAACGCACCCAAGACGAGCTTGTTGAACGAGTCCTTTTCAGTATGGTGGAGAAGCTGGAGATGATGACTGAGTAAGCGGAGGCTTCTCGAAGAGGCTACTCACTGACGGTGATGCGATACTCGTCATCCTGCAAATGGGTCTTATGGTCCGATATCTGGTACATCAGAGTCCGGGGGCTTTCAAACATCAATCAGAGGAATAGGCTATGGCTTACAACACGATGACAGTCTCCAGAGTGGGTGTAGTTACCATCAGGTCACGCGACTTTCGTTCAATACGGCCCACGTGTTTGTCCCTAGTGACATCATTGACACCAATGGTCGGTTTTGTTTCGTCTTGTTTCTTCTCCAGACTCCAGCAACCACATGAAGCACGAACACGACATGTTTGGACCAGGACACACCGGTGACTCGATCACATCTTTTCGCCTACTTTTCACTTTATTTCGTACTCCAGTCGCTGCATAAGCTAATGGTTCTAGACTGCAACAAACATGTTGCGCGCCCCCCATGGTGTATCTTCTTTGCTGCAAAGACATCCTTGAGTTCTTGCTCGGACTCATGACGCCTTCCGTTCTCCGCCATCGCGAAAGGCCGCCAAGAATTCAGTCACGTCGTTGGTTGTAAACGACGTTCGACTACGTCCTAGAGTCTCCAAGATGAAACGGATTCGAAGAAAATCATCTCGTTACACCTAGAGAAAAACAAAACAGGTTACCTCGTTCCGACGACGCTGGCAATAGCTACGTCGACGTCGTACCCATGGCACCAACGTGTACAGGCGCGGCCGTCCTCTTGGTTGCAGCGCCTGAAGTGGCTTTCTGGTGCAACATCGATCGTCTTTTTCAGACGGCTGCTCCTTTTTCATCATTCGCCTATTCCTGGTGCTAGGTGTAGGCGAAACAAAGGGGGTATACAGCACTATATTCCGCACTCGTGAATAATGACCACCGAGTTTCGTCGAAAGTCTAAAAATCGACCTAGTGATGACAGTCACTTCAAGCAGCTAGACAACAATAATATCCTAAAACAATGTATGCAATAACAACATAGCAACGCGACGATACTATCTTTTTCATTCAGACACCTCATATCAAGTAGATCGCGATCGGATATATCCCGACGTGCCAGACGTCCATCTTTGCCATCCATGGCAAGTTTTACCAATCGTCGTCCGAAAAATCGTCTGCGATGGTGGGTCGAGGTCCAGCCGGCATATCATTTGGGTCAACGTCATTCGGGTCCACATCGTTTGGATCCACGTCGTTTGGATCCATATCCGTGTTGTTAGCGGCCTGCGCTTGGGGCAGTGCAAGCACCTGCGTACAGTCGGGCTGGTGAGACGAGCGCTCCTTGTTTTGTTCGTCGATAGCGAGCCCTTGCGCCATCGACGTCCACATGCGCAATAGTAACCTGAGACGAGAGTAACCGTGTGTAGTGGAAGATGGCGGGAAGGACTTACAGACTATCGTCCCCGGCGCACGTCTTCGTGTCCGTTTGCATATGCAGTACCTTGGCACTCTGCGGGACGGAGTACCCCGGGTTGGTCTCCATTACGGCTTTAACCAGTTTTTTCACGTCGACAATGCTGGGTCCAGGGAGGATAACCCGGTTTTGCGCATCTTCCTCTGCCTTGGGCAGGTTCTGTATGTCGGTAGCATCAAAAGAGATGCTCGCGGATACGTCTGCGACACACCTTGACGGGAGGAAATGAGAGTAAGTTTGAGAGCCCAGATGACCACGAGTCGACGTCGATGCCTGCACGGGTGAGAACACCGCGCGTCATGTCCTCGTCGTGCACCAGCACGATCAAAGGTGTCCCGGTCTGGTTTGCATCATGACTCAACAGATCTCGCAAGCGCTCATGGAGCCTTTCTTGACTGTCCTCGACGACTTGCGAAAAATGGGCATTCTATAAACCAGGGATCAGAGCAGACATGAAAGGCGTGGAGCGAGGCGCATTACCCTGGCACCAGGATTGATTATCTTCATGGTCGATTTCAGCTTGAAATGGACCGAAACGCCTGTGAGCTGTTCAAAGAAGGACGGCAATTGAGCATCCGTCCAGCCGACGTCGACCAACCGGGGGTCGCTCAGCCGTTTGGCCCTGGGTCGATCGTCGACTGTCCACTCGCCAAGCACGAGTGACACCACGCGCACGCCACCCAACCAAGGTGGCTGCGCGAGTCCGACCTTGGCCGACTCGAGATCCCGCGTGAGGAGCCTGTACAGCGTCCTGTAGAGTCGTGTGCGGCGTTAGGTCGGGCATGTCGTATAAAAAAAGAGGGGAGGAACGAGGGAAACAAAAAGTGGCACGCGATACCGACCTTTGCAGCTCAAAGTACCCCCTATAGTGCACGACGTCCGGTCCCGTCAGGACGTACCCTCTGTTCGCCTTGCTATTATCCTGCGGCTCCTCTCGCTCGCGCCGGTCCCGGTTTCGCGGGCGGTACTTGTATGTCCCAATCTTGTTTGAGAGCTCTGTGATGGAGTTGAAGTAGATGGGCGAGAGGGAGAGGAATTCGTTCGCGCGCCAGGGGTTTCGTGGGATTGGTTGGCGGTGCCTGTGTGTGAAGGCGAACATTTGTTCGCTCGTCATGAGGAGGTAGGATGCGCCACTGGGAAGAATGCCTGGCACGGATGAGATTTGGGAGTATGACGCGTGATGGGCTGTACGGACGTACCCAAGACGAGCTCGAGGGGCGATCCCTTTCCGGCCGGCCGGAAAAGCTTGCTGTCCATGGAAATGATGGCTTCAATCAAGGGTTTATCGTCGAATTTCTTAAACCTGTATTCGAGTGAGCAGTGACATATCGAAGGGGGACGAGGATACTAGTATGATACTCGCCATAGGTGTGAATGGGCCCTGTGGCCCGATATCTGGTAAAAATCAGCCTCTGGGTACATTAAAGTATCAAACAAGGGTGCCGAGGAGTGCCACGACGCGACGATGGCCTCATAAGGACGCGCCGACCTGCCGGTCACGAGACTTTCATTATGACCACTCGTCTCTACGCCACATCCAAAGGCTAGTCTATCTACGACGTCCGCTCATCATGCTGGGACCGTCTGTCCATCTACAAGCGGTCCAGACGGCGCCGTCTCGTCAGCCACGACGCCATCCACCGTAGTTCCGCTTTCGACGTTTCTGCCCTTTCCTGGCGGTGGAGGGTGGTACACTTTCTCCTGCGGGAAAGCAGGCATGTCAGTCTTTGGCACACGGTCCGGCCAGACACCGTGAACCTCACTTTCTTCTTCTTTGGTTCCTTCTGCGCGTTCGGATCCGGGTACGCTAGCTGCTCGACCTGCTGCCACTCCTCGCTGTCCAAAAACGCCGCCCGAATTGGCTCCAGCAGACTGATGATCGCATCTCGTACGCTCGCTTTGAGATCGCCCGGGTGTATCTTCTTCGCTGCAAAGTCGTCCTCAAGCTCCTGGTACGCCTCGTAGTGACTCGGCCCGCCGCCCTTTTCTCGGGTGATCGTGAACACGGTCCCCTCGGGAGCGTCGTCCGCCGCAAACGGCTTCTGCGATCCCGTCGACACCTTTCCCTCCTCCTCGTCATCGCCCGTGTCACCTCGCAGTCGCTCCAGACGCAGCTCGCTTATGGGTATCAGCACCTCCTTGATGAACGCGAGCAATCCGTTCTCTGTCACGTTCCCTTCCTCGCAGAACGCCTTCTTTATCTTCCTCTTGACTGCTTCCGGTGTGTCCAGAAAATCGATCTTGGAGTCCGGGTCCGAAGACGACATCTTACCACCCATCAGTCCCGGCACCATAGGGCTCATCAGATGTGCCCTCTTGGCGTAGCCCAGCCTCGGCAAGACCTGCTCGGCGTAGACGAAAATCTTGCGCTGTCCACCCGACCCCCCAGAAAAAAAGGCGCACGTCAGACCGCGCGAGCTACACGATGACGGACGCCACGCACCTGATCCGCACCTCCAAACTGAAAATCGACATCAAGGTACTGCTCGTCGAGCGCCTGCAGCCCTGGGTAAACCAACCCGCTCAACAGCGGGCTCTCGACCTGCTTCACGACCTCGGACCCTGCCTTCTTGGCATCGTGCTCCGTCACCATCGTGTAGAGCTTGTAGTTGTCTAGGTTGTACTCTTTCGAGAGCTCGTAGTCGGAGCCGCGGACGAAGATCAGTCTTGCGGTAGGTATCCCGAGCGAGGTGAACACGGCTCGGAGGACGAATTCGTAGTACTTGGTCCGATGACCAACGAGGTCGAGGGGGGCCTTGAGATTGTCGAGGAACGCGTGGACGTCTGCGATGCGTGTCCGTGCGTGTGGTCAGAGATGATAGGATTCGGGCGATCGAGGGAGTCGACGTACCAGCGAGGAGGATCTTGACCACCACGCCCGCTCTAAGGAAATCTGCGATCTTGAGTAGTGGAACAAAGTATCCGATGTGTGCTATATTTCATGAGCCTTTGCTGATGTTGTAGACGACGGAAAACGTACGACGTCCGGTTGGCGTGGTTCCTATGGCGGGTCGAGTCAGTTAGTTGCTTGGTTAGAGGGTGGAGAACCGGGTGCGAACCCCAGTAACATTTGGGTGATCTGCCTTCGGCAAAGATGCCCTTGAGAATATCGCCTCCAAGAACTTCCTGAAGTCGACGCGTCATCAAGTGGTATTTCTTTTCTATTTGCTCTTCCGATGCCATGCTTGGTCTAAGAACGTGGTGGTATGAGGTAGAGATGTATATCAGTACACAGCTGCGAGCGAGAAATAACTCGAAAGAGCATCGCTCTTGATAATCAGCCAAACAACCTTTTTACCACGTGCTACAAAGATCGGGTTCAATAGCACTCAGTTCGTTAGTTTGTTCGATTATTAGTACATGTTGGCAGTACAAGCTCGAGCTCGGGCACTGCCTAACCTTTCGTCCTGGCCCGATGCCTCGATCAAGTCATCATCGTCACATATTCTCGTGCTACAATGCCATTCCACCAAGGAGATGTGGATTGGGTGTTTGCAAGTGCGATAATTCATCCCAGAACGCGTCGTGGATCTGCATTCCGGATACCTGAGTGTAGTTGATCGCCAGCTATAGCCGGCGCCTCACAGGCTACCCTGCAAGTTGATGAGCACGAGAGGATGCCGCAGGACAACCACACGTACCACAGGTAAGAATGAGATCCTCGGACGCTCAATGGGCATCTGATATGACGGTCGATTCCATTTCGGCTAGGATGATAGTCTGATCCTTGCTGGGCGTCTACTCACGGCCGACAAAAAGCGTTGGTCAAGACTCACCAGGGAAAGGGTCGCAAGGCGAATATGACGTTCTTTTTTTTGAGGATTTTCTGCTTTTCGATATTTTTAGATTTTTCTTTCCTGCATTCGCTGATAGACGGGACGGGCGGGAGTTCTTCGCAACGTCTATAGAGACCCGGAGTCAGCACCGAGCGAGCGAGAAGCAACGAGCAACATACCGTAGGGGAGAGTGGCCATGGATCGTTTCCGGGTGGATGCGTATAGACTCGAGACGCTTTTTGAGAGCCCTCGTCGATTCGCCGAGAGGTCGACCCCGCTTTTCTTTTGATCGAGTAATCTTGGCGCACGACCAAAGTGGAAGCGGCGAAGATGGGTCGCAGCCTGAACAGAGAGATGAGGGCCCTTCAGTGGTAGCGTCGGAAGGCTGGAGCCTCTTCTTGTGCAAGTGGAAACCAGCAGGCTCTGATGGAATCGGCGGCTTGGTGGAGTCTCTCCTCGTCCGTACATGGAGACGAGGAGAAACGAATTGAACTTCGCTAGCCTCCTCCAAGTCCGATGAATGCCGCCGTTCCTGTGGATGTCCGTTCGCCTCCATCATAAGCAAAACCAAAGGAGACGTACCTCAAAGTTAAAGCGTCTTCCGACTTCTTGAGGATAGTATTCTGATATCGTGTAGGGGTCAGGCAATATCTCTAGAGAGATGCCCGCCCCATCCACAGCCTTCTAAAAATGCAAGGTAAGCTGATGGCTATAGAAGAGTAGTGCTAGGGGGACACACCCTCAAGTTGAGGCATCCTCGAACCCTTCGAAGCCGTCGAACTGGGGGCTCCGCAGGATAGCCTTCCTTGTGCAGGAAGATCGTCTCGTATATTGACCCGATCGACGACGCGCTCTGCACCGTTGGAAGTGTACCAGGATTCTGGTGGGAGAATATTAGTATAAATGTCGAGTGACTCTACTGTAGTGATTTACCTTCAGGTCCACAAAATTTCTCACCCTACGAAGTGTTTTCCCAGAATTTACCACGGACGACGAGTTAGGACCGTCCTCTACGTCCGTGGTTGTGGCGAACTGAGCCCCCGCAATCAGAGATGCTGCCTTGCAAGATCCTGCGACCTCTTCCAGGGGCGCCGCAAGCGTAGAGTTGACATGATCCTTGTGGTCGGGGATCGATGTGCAATGACGTCTAGACCACAAGGCTCCTCTGTACTGCGAGATGGGACGCCTAAAAGAGAGCGGAGGAAGCGTGGCGGTCCCTTCAATCTCGTACTTATCGGCGAGCGACTCCTCAGAGATGCGCGTGAGGAGTCTTGGAACGTAGGCATCCAGCACTTCCCAGACATTTTCGGTATCATCCTCCACCGTGGGCTCCAGGACGTCCTGCTTCTCGTCCGACGTGGCATCCTCCATCTGACACGAGAGTGAGACATCAGCGGGGGAAGTTGGAATGATAGCTGCATCAACAATCGGCTTTGCGGTGCAGGCCGGGGAGTCTAGAGGCGTGATCGAAAGCGAAAACGACTCGTCTTGCTCAGCCTCATCTTCTTGATCGGCCGAGTAGGAGGAGCTCTTGTCGTCTTTCTGGGAAAATACATCGGGTGATGTTGGTTGGGGATTCACCAGCGTCTGCTGTGCAGCGGTGTCTGCTAAGGAATCGTCGGAAAAATAAGAGGATAGCCGTGGAATAGGGGTGGCCAATTTTCTCTTCATATCTGACAACGCGCGATTGATCGCATTCTGCTCACGGGATTCCACTTCCGAGGTCCACTCTTCCTCTTCACTGGAGTGGAACGAAAAGTTGTCACACTCTCGTCGAAGCTCTTCATCAGAAAATTCGGGCGACTGAGTGAGTTTTTCCTGCGCGGTAGACTCAATCCGATGGAATGTCACGGTAGTTTGATCAGTCCAACTAGCTGCAGACGGTGCTGGAGAACATTCTGGGGACCAGTAAATAGGGTGAAACGAAGGTGAGTCGGCGAGATGGCTGGAAGACTGGGGGGCCTGTGGCGGGGAAGCAGTAGAAGAGCGATCCGAGAGCGAATGAATAAGATCCTTGCAGAAGTCGTGTCTTGCCTCGTCAATCGTTCGGTCAGAAATCGCACGACGCTGGGGAAACAGTCGTTCGAAGTCTAACCAACTTTGGGCAGAAGCGGTCAAGCGAT
>JBBPKI010001716.1:0-11035 GCA_038089155.1 Nevesoporus exiguus
CTGGCGTTCCTAAAGAGAAAGCGCTCGTGACTCTTGAGGGTCTTGAAACGCATACTACGAATTCGATCATTGTGGCCCGACGTTCATGCCTTGCAGGCCAAACGGACCACCTTGAGGGCGACGAATAATACATGCTGTTCGCCGCTATCTACAGTGACACGACCGCTTCGTCATATGGGTACGTGCTAGCAGTACCCACGTCTAAGTAGGCCCCGGAAACTGACCGACTCGGCAGTTGTGGAATCATTATCACTGGAACCGCGTCGGTCGTAGCTGAACCAATCCAAGGATGCCCCGACCTCGTACAGGTACGAGTCTGTACGCTCAAGTCACAGGTTGGCCTTTTTCAATCCCTTCCACTCAGGGTTGCATCCGGCTCCTACGAGGTCCAGCTGCGGCAATGAAGCTACATCAAAGTGCGCGTCGACATTCCAGCGGGGCTGCACCTGGGCTGAGTTGTGGGCGTGTTCGATCGAGTTCACGAAGTGGAACGACAACTTGAAGTCGGGTGGAAGCGAGCAAGCACCGCATTTCCGTTCGGGGTTCCGTCCGTGCACGCTCGTCCAGCTAGTCAGTTCCACCTATGACTTCGACAAGGTCATGAAAGCGGCTGCTGACTATGAACGAGGCCGATACTACTTGAACCGCGGGAGGCAGGCGAACACATCGGGGAGAACGACGACGTCCAGCGGGTTTACATGACGCCGAACACAAGCCATCTTGCTGTAGACACCTTATAGAACAGGCTAGAGAGGGCCACGCGGCACCCCAAGATCATGGTCATGTTTCTTCGGCCTGGAAGTAGAAAGAAAAATCTGCAACTCCTAGTACATGTCTCCGCCTCGGAGGACTGGCGCTCTACTTCCGCACGGTCACCCACATGCTCTGGAACTATAACTGATCCATTTGCACTCAGGCAACATTGTCGTCATTGTTCACGATAGCTCTGGATCATCACTACGACGCGGACGGCACGCGTGTGCTGATCCACTCTTCTCTCCACCGTTTGGTAGGACTACCATCCTTGTAGCTAAAGACTAGCAAACAGGTGTATCTTTGAGGACTGAGAAAAAGAAATACGGGTGATAGGGTGGCCGTCGCTCCTGCAGAGAGAAACGGCTTTGGCTGTGTATTAACCATTAATCGTTACGGTAGAGAGAAAAATAAAAGAAAGACAAGATAGTAAGTACCACCACGGGTGTAGTATAATGCGAACTCAGCACTACGCACTGGCGTCGGGCAAGCGAGCAGAACAATATTTTTAATGTGTACATGCAGAAGGGTAGGTCGGACGATGCTGGCCGCCCCGGGAATCTGGCAGATCTTAGAAACCAGCACGCCACCTCTGCTGCATGCACTTCTAGGATTCCTCAGAACAAGTTAATGATTAGAGCAGTTTGCATATGGGCACTATGCCCGCCGTTTCACGAAAAACTTGGAGCTTTCGGATGGTTTTCGGACTGAACAACAGTGCAACATCCAGGGGATACGGCATGTGAGCCACCATGTGCCTGGTTCCTCCAGTCCAGGTGTGGTCCATGATGTGATCCAACGGTTGGATACCTCTCGAGTGCCCATTCCAACCATTATGGTGGGTTTTGTATGTCAGGGAAGAGCCCTATAATGTCACCCGATAAGGATAGTTTGATAATGCAGGGTCCCGAACTCGGCATTGGTGACATGATAATGATTTTTGTCAGTCGCGACGGGGATGGCGTGCTTTACTCCCGTCGGCGTGCATTGGATCTCTCCTAAACTATTTAAGCCGACACTCATTCCTAGCTCTCTCAGCTGTCAGACTCTGCCCCCCGCTCCCTGTCTCGGTCAGCGCACTCGCCCTTTGCAATGGCATCCACCGTGATGCGTCTCGGCAAGAAGATCATAGCATATCCAGAAGACGGCGTACCCATAATATCCTCCACCACCTACATCAGGGACCATATCAAGGATCCCAAGCAGGGCGTCAGTCCCAAGCTGGCAATATTCTCTCACTGTCCTCGCTCACGTGCCCGATCATAGACAATCGATTATTTCAAGAGCTTATTTCCAATAATCGGGTGGATCACGCGATATAGTACGTACAACTTGAAGCAAGCCCAGACGCGCTGACACGAATAAGTACTGTTGATGTATAGATGTCGGATGGTTGACGGGAGACCTCATCGCCGGTCTGACAGTCGGTATCGTACTGGTTCCCCAGTCAATGTCTTACGCCCAGGTGAGTATCACTCTGCTCTGTTTCTTCCTCGATGATGACCATTGCCATTCAGCTCGCAACCCTTCCCCCTCAGTACGGCTTATATTCATCGTTCGTCGGGGTATTGATATATTGTGTACATACTCCACTTCAGAAATATGGCAAGGACTAACACCATCTTTCCGTAGTTCTTTGCCACCTCCAAGGATGTGTCCATCGGCCCTGTATCTGTGATGTCTCTCGCTACCGCTCAAATTATCTCTGAAGTGGATTCTAAATTCCATGGAAGATGGGGCGGACCAGAAATAGCGACGACACTTGCATTCGTCTGTGGTTTCATTGTGCTTGCTATCGGGTTGTTGAGGCTCGGTTGGCTCATTGAGTTCATTCCCGCACCTGCCGTCAGTGGCTTCATGACTGGGTCGGCCATTAACGCTGCCACTACCCAACTTCCTGGATTGATGGGCATCACTGGTTTCAAGTGAGTCGCCCAACCTCGATCCTTTCCCGTCATTTACACATCGGTTGCACAGCACGAGAGCTGCCGTATACGAGGTTATCATTAATACCCTCAAGGGCCTACCGAGGACCAAGCTTGATGCCGCATGGGGTTTGACAGGCCTGGTTTCACTATACCTTATTCGTTATACTTGCACGAAGCTGCAACGTCGCTTCCCCCGGAGCGGTAAGAGACAAATGTCCTGCCACGGTTCTCGACATCTGACCCTACTCTCTGTTAGCTCGAACATTCTTCTTCGTCATGATCGCAAGGAATGCTTTCGTCATCCTAATACTCACCATCGCAGCTTGGCTATATTGCCGCCGCCATCGTCACACGAAGTCCGGATATCCAATCAAGATTCTCCAAGGTGTCCCCAGAGGTTTCCAGGATGTTGGCCCTGTTTCGATCGATCCGGACATGCTGTCAGCAATTGCTCCTCAGCTTCCCGTTGCCACAATCATTCTCTTATTGGAACACATTGCTATTGGAAAGTGTACGTTTCAGTGAGTTTTACATAGACAAGTATGCTAACCTCCTTCTCAAGCGTTTGGTCGAGTGAATAATTATAAGATCAACCCTAACCAAGAGTTGGTTGCAATCGGCGTTACAAACACTATCGGAAGCGTATTCCACGCATATCCTGCCACTGGATCATTCTCGCGTTCAGCATTGAAGTCGCAGTCTGGAGTTCGCACTCCTGCCGCCGGTATTGCAACCGCTATCGTGGTTATTGTCGCATTGTATGGTCTCACACCAGCATTCTTTTGGATTCCCACCGCCGGCCTTTCAGCAGTTATCATACATGCCGTCATGAGTCTCGTGGCTACACCTGCTCAGGTGTACACGTATTGGCGTGTATCGCCTCTAGAATTCTTCATCTGGCTTGCTGCAGTTCTCGTCACTGTTTTCTCTACTATCGAAGATGGTATCTATACCTCGATTATTGCGTCGCTGGCCCTCTTACTCCTCCGGATTGCCCATCCTCGTGGTCATTTCCTCGGCAAGGTTACACTGACTGACCCTCAGAAGGACGGGGAGAGTCGTGAAGTGTTTCTCCCTCTCCACTCTGACGGCGTTACCAACCCCGCGGTCAAGATTGAACCACCTGCACCAGGGATTATTATTTATCGCTTCGAGGAGAGCTACCTCTACCCGAACTGCTCGATTGTCAATTCAGTAATTGTAGACTACGTGAAGGAGAATATGCGTCGCGGCATTGATGTTGGTGTGATTAAACTTCGGGATCGTCCTTGGAACGACCCTGGACCCATTTCTGGTGGCGCCGAGGCAGCCCAGGCAGCGAACTTGGCAAAGCCAAAGCTTCGTGCGGTCATTCTCGATTTCTCTGGAGTGTAAGTTGTCGCACTTCCCGATCAGACATGCCGTTTCATAACATTCGCCAGATCCAAAATTGATACGACGGCTGTACAAGCACTGATCGATACCCGCAACGAAGTCGAGCGGTGGGTCAATGCACCCGTGGAGGTCAGTGCAGCTGTATTCTGTGGCTGGATGCCATTTACACATATTATTTAGTTCCATTTCGCCTCGGTTCTTTCTCCATGGATCCAGCGAGCGCTCATTGCTGGTGGCTTTGGCATTGGCTCGCCGAGCGAAGTACCAAGCGAAGTCGCGCCTGTCGTCACCGACGGTGATGGACAAAGAGCTGACTGGAAGGCATACGGGGAGACCCCACGAGTGGATATCGAGGCTCACGAGACGTCTCTACCTGCCCTTGCCCGAGAGAGGGAAAGCGCGTTGGAGAGTATGCTTCTTCTGACCGGGGCTACACCGTTCTTCCACTTCGACCTAGTTGCTGCCTTGCGGGTTGTAGAGTCCAAGCAAACTAACTTGTCGGAGGATGGGCTGTCAATGAAGCAGGTCGATGCAGATACCTCCGAGATGTCTTTGGCCACGGAATCGTAGTCGTGAGCTAGAGCGTTTGTGTACATCCTTGTAGATTACGGTATATACTATCCCTTAAGTACCCCCGAGCTGGCACTCCCCCACTTTTCGGCACTCCACTAAATACACACAACTTTAGCTCTTTCACTTGATAAACATTGGTTCTTATACTATATCTACATCTCTGAAGTTGAGCGAGTAAAAAATGTATAGCCATTCTTGAGATTGTGAAGTTGGTCTCATCATGCTGATTATCACCCGCCAAGGACATGCTGAGGTGAAGTTTTAAATCAAGGCAACCACTGCTGTGTTGCAATGCACTCGCTCAATGGACTCAAGTGAGGTTGTCAAAGATTGGCGAGAAGGTGTTGTGCACAGAGGATCAACTCTCGAGCAGGAAACCTATGAAACTTCAGTACTGGTCAAGCTACTTTATTAGAATAGGTACCCATGAAACTAGAGTACTGTTAGCAAAGTTAGAAAGGCTAGAAAAGACTACATACCCTCAGTGCTGGTCAAGCTACTGAGGGATTATCTATGAAAGTTCAACTTGAACTGCGCTCTAAGGGTTATGTAATGTTACCATAAAGGGAAAAACACTAAGAGCCTGGATGGTACTATCCCCTACCCCCAAGTTGGCACCCCACAAAATATACAACACATTTACACTTCCACTTAATATATCTCAGTTTATACATTATACATGTACTTACCAAGTTGAATGTGTTGGAATGCTCCCCGTGACTGCTGATAGAATTCCATGTTCATCATATATGGTGACTGAAAAAACTGTTGCAATGTTTGACTTCAATCCAGTGCATGAAGTGCACTGCAATCATATATGGGAATTTCTGTTACAGAGCACATCCTTCTGGACTGCTAGTGACAAGGGTTCTTTTGTGAGGAGGCACTCATGAAGAGATACAATGTCTCACAAGGAATAGAGAGGCAAAAGGGGAACAGTTGAGGCGACTGTTCAGGCAGGAGCAAGTCTAGTTTAGGAGGTGGATTGTGCAGGTCTAACTTGAGGTTTACAAGTGAAGTAGCTAGCTGTCAAGTCTGGTGTAGAGAACCTTGGTTCCCTACATTTGTATTTCAGCTTTATAGGGCATCCGACAATATTGCAACTCATCCAATGTTATCCTGGTTGTCCTGATGCTATCCCAGTAGACCGGATGACTTCCCAGTATGTTTCCAGTTGGGATCAATCCCCTACATGACCAGGTTGTGTAGAAACCAGCTGGAGTTGGTTTATACCAGCTGGGATCACTTCCCAGTACTCTGGTGTCCAGATATGTTTGTTTGTGACTGGTTTGCATTGTTTTGGGCCGGTTCAGTTATTTTTACATATTTGACATTGTTTTATATTAGTTGAGCACTACATAGGCATGTCACTAGTTATCTAATATAGTTTTCCTCTCTCCTTCATGTTAGAATGCCTGGTATAAGCCTGTAAGCCTGGTCCTAGTCCTCCCTCACTGTCTGCATTGCATGCAGAAGTCTGGGAACACATCTGGAAGTCTGGAGTCCGGTCCCTTTTGGAGAAGGCCCCCATAGGAGTTGTCCACACTGGTGGTATGCTCTTTATCATTCTTTTATTACCTATTTCCGGCCATTTGCTATTGCCTTGTAACTCCCTGGGATGGACATATCACCCCATTCCTTTCTCTTGCCTCACACACAGGCACATTTAGATCTTTACACCAGGTCCTCCAGGTCAAGTCCAACCAGAGGTCTGAAGGGGCTGAGGGGAGAAGTGGAGATAAGCAGCAGAGGTGGACCGGAGTCTGAGTGGAGGAGCAGAGATGGAGGGGACTTATGAGGACTTGGCACAGGACTTATATGTCATGCCCTTGTCTAAGTCTGGTCCTCAGATTTTGGAGGACATAGGGGCAGAGGTTCCGGAGAAGAGGAGAGACAGAGGGGGATGAGGTGAGAGAGATCGGACGAGATTGGGAGGAGAGACTTATGCAATATTCATACTAAGGACATACAGAGTGGAGTACAGAGACTTATATACTGAGGAGAAGGGTGACTAATTCTAGGATCGATGCAAGGTGTGAAACAGAGGAGTTCAGGGATAAGGGATAATGGAAATCAAGGGATAAGTGAAACATAGGGATGAGTACAGGGTTGGGATAAATGACAATGTCATAAAGGATGAGTTATGAAAGAGTCCAAATAAGGAAACTATAAGGGTAAAGGAAAACCAACCAGAGTTGTGGTGGAGTTGAGACTGGAGACACCAGAGTTGAGTATGAGGATGGAAACTCCAAGGGATAGGTGATAGAGGATGGCGGATGGAGGGGCTGGAGTTAGCTGGAGTTGGTGTTATAGGGGAGTGGATGGCTGGATGTAACAGGAAGTAGGGTTAGGCAGGGATGTACCTTGAGGGTACAAGAGGTGAAATCAGAGTTGAAGCAGAGGCTTTGGAGGGGTAACTCTGGAATGGCTGGAGTGAAGGTACTAGAGGGTGTGCAGTGCACTGGAGTTGAAGGATAGAGATGATAGGGTGAGGCGGTGGTGGGTGGTGCCTCCCCTTTAAGGCTGAGCCCTCAAGGCCTGAGAGAAGCCCAAGAATGCTGACCACAGAGTATATAGGGAAAAAAGTAGTATAATAAGGAAGAGAAATATTAGAAGGGCAAAAAGAAGTGCCAAAATCAGACATTATTGAAGTTTATTGGAGTTTATTGGAGGTAACTCTGGAGTAATTTGGAGTATGGGAGTAACAGAAATGGAAAGGATATGAGAGCAAAAAAGCAGAGATACACAATTGGGGCAGAAAGAAGAGCAGAAAGAAGCAAAAGTGGAGGAGTTCTAAGTAGAAAATAAATGCCAGAGTTGGCAGGAAGGCCAGAAAACAATCTTGGTCAGTCCTAAGTGCAGGGAGAGGTGTCCAGAATGAAGCTGGTTGGAGGTCTGCAGGACAAGACCATGAAGGTTGAAGACCTAGAAGAAAGACAACAAAGACAACTGATGAACTTATAAAGTGCCAGGGATGGCAGAGAGCTAAATGGCTAGTCATTGGTCAGTCCTTAGTGTGGGGAGAAATCCAGACAAAGCCAGTCAGAGGTCTGCAGACAGTGACTGCAGAGAGGCACAGGGCCTTGGGTGAATCCTGGAGGTGCAACTCCAAGGATTAGATTTCTGGACAGAGTCCTGGAGTGTGGGGATTTGGCATTCTATCTGTAAGAGTATGTTAGATGAAGGTGTGGCTTCTTAAACCCAATGATCAACAGATTGTTTACTGGGCAAGCATGCAGTGTCCTATACTAACAAATGTCAATGAACCCAAAGAGGTTTGGCATGAAGGCCACAGAGGTGGATTGCCTGAAGAAGGAGAAAAGGAGACAAATGGTCCAGAGTGGACTGGAGTTCATCAGAGTTGACAAAGGTGAAGACCCGAAGGCCAACAGAGGGAAAGGAGAAGAACAGAAAAGAAAAACAGAGTGGCCCAGAATGGACCAGATGCTGCTGAAGTAGACAGCACAAAGGGGTCAGAAACAGGAGATATGGACACAAGAAGACAAAATTGGAGTTAAAGCAGAGTGGTCTGGAGTGGACCTGGAGGGAAGATTGGATGGTCCAGAACAGACCCCAAGGGGAAGTCATGAGATCATAAGTAGTGAACAGAGAAAAGAGTGGATACGTCTGGGGGTGCTCCAGAATGGAATGCGAACAAAGGTGACGCAAGTTCCAGGTCCAGAGAACAGAATAGGACAGAAAAACAAATAGGAGAGAAGGAAAGGGTCTAGAGTTGCTGGAGCAAACTGGACTTTAGAACAGAGTTATCTTGGGACCTAATGTCTGGAGGTACAGAGGAAGCTGAGAGAAAAGATGAAGGATTGTATCAGGAAATGCTCTAGAAAGAGAGCACAGACAAGGGCAACATGGTCCCAGGTCTAGAGAATGAAAAAGAAAAAACAAAGGAAACGGAGTTGTTTGGAACAGACCAGATGCTGTTGGAGTTGACAGCACTGAAAGGCAAGAAACAGAAGAAGAAATAGGAGGGGTGTGTCATGAGGTGCTCTTAAAGAGAGTGCAGACAAGGGCAACATGGTCCCAGGTCTGGAGAATGAAAAAGAAAGAACAAAGGAAATGGAGTTGTCTGGAACAGACTGGATGCTGCCGGAGTTGACAGCACCAAAAGGCAAGAAACAGAAGAAGAAATAGGAGGGGTGCATCATGAGGTGCTCTTAAAGAGAGCACAGACAAGGGTGACACAGGTCTCAAGTCTGGAAAACAAAAACAAGAAGGAGAAGAAGAAAATGAAACAGAAACTCCAGAGTTGTGGGAGCAAACCGGAGTTACCTTCAGACTTGATGTCTTCAGGTTCAGAGGGAGCAGAGTGCAAGGCCGGAGTGACCAGAGTGGCAGCTATTAAGCAACACAGTGTTAGAGGTGAGGGAGAAAATGACCTTCAGACATGTGGTCCTCAGGTGCAGAGGTCAGAGGGAAAAAATAAGGGAGAAAATGATGAAGCAGAAGTACACAGAATGAAGAGGGAGAAGAAGAGAAGAAAAGGCTCCAGAGTTGCTGGAGCAAACCAGAGTTAGAGCAGAGTTAAATAGAGGGATTTCGTCAACTGGCGATGGTGCTCCTTGGAAAGAAGTCTACCATTGTTATCCAGTATCAAAATGAAACATAGAGAACAGGAAGGAAGGAAAAGAAAGGAAAGGAACCGAAGGGGGACCCTGAATATCCAAAACAGACCGGACATGACTGGAGTTAGCAGACATAAAACAGAGTTGCTATTGGACTTGGAGGTCCAAAGCACAGAAGAAAGCAGAGGAGAAGAAATGAATAAGAAGAAGCAGAAACAGAGGGAGGAAAAGGGAAGAAACTGAAGGGGGTTCCTTATCCAGATGTCTGAATTGACCAGATAAGCTGGAGTCAGCAGACAATGAAATGGAGTTACCTTTGGACTTTTGGTCCTTAGATAGGGAGAGTCAGAGAAATGGAATGAAGAGGAAACAGACAAAGGAACGACAGAAGGAAATAAAACAGAGGGAAAATAGATCGGAGAGAGGAAGAAAAGGACCTAGAGAGGGTCCAATACCATATTGTCTGGACTTGCCGGAGTTGGCAGCAGAGAAGGTGGGGTGATCTCCAGACTTAAGGTCCAAAAGGTTGGAGGTAATGGAGTTTAGGGTGGAGGGAGGTCAGATGTTGCGAGGGTGACTTTTTTTACTGAGGGTGTCTTGCCTTGCCCAGCAAAGGCTGGAGGTGGCTAATGGGGTGGAATAGGCCATCCATCTTGCATGCACATGCAAATAGGGTGGCATTGACAAGGAAGTAGGAGGGCAAAGAGTCCAAGGGCCATGGTGATGTAGAGAACCTTGGTTCCCTATGTTTGTATTTCAGCTTTATAGGGCATCTGACGATATCACAACTCATCCGATGTTATCCTGGTCGTCCTGATGCTATCCTGGTAGACCGGATGACTTCCCAGTATGTTTTCGGTCAGGATTGATCCCCTACATGACTGGGTTGTGCAGAAACTGGCCGGAGTTGGTTTATACCAGCTGGGATCACTTCCCAGTGTTGTTTCCCGGTATTCTGGTGTCCAGGTTTGTTTGTTTGTGACTGGTTTGCATTGTTTTGGGCCGGTTTAGCTATTTTTACCTATTTGACATTGTTTTATGTTAGTTGAGCACTACATAGGCATGTCATTATTTATCTAATACAGTTTTCCTCTCTCCTTCATGTTAGAATGCCTGGTATAAGCCTGAATGCCTGGTCCTAGCTCTCCCTCGCTGTTTGCATTGCGCACAGAAGTCCAGGAACACATTGGAAGTCTGGAACCCAGTCCCTTTTTGGAGAAGGCCCCCATAGGAGTTGTCCACACCAGTGGTACACTCTTTATTATCCATTTCTTTACCCATTTCCAGCCATTTGGGATTGTCTTGAGACTCCCTGGGACAAACATATCGCCCCACACCCTTCTCTTGCCTCACATGCAGGCACATTTAGATCTTTACAGTGATTCCAGAGTGTGCTCCAGAGTGGAGGTGCAGGGGGTTTGGCATTCCACTTGCCAGGGGTTGGACGAAGTGCTGCTTGTATTTCAATCACTCAACAGAGTCTCATGGCAAGCAAGCTATATCCTAAAACCAACAAAATAGAAATCCAAAGAGGTGGCTTGAAAGCCAAGGGTGGTCTTGCCAGAGGGCATAGGAGGAGAAGTCAGCAACAAGGAAGGGGGGATGGGAGGTGACCCGCCAGGAGGGCAGAGTCAGGTTGGAGTTTGGAGTTCAGAGTATAAAGAGATGGAATAAAGAGGGTCATCGAGAGGATGGCAAGAAGTCAGAGGAGTGGCATAAAGCCATGATGAGGTGCATGGTTGGGTTCAACAAGGATCCCAAGAGCATGCTGAGGTCATGATGAATGATTGTGATGGTGTGAAATTGGAGACAAAAGGAGTGGAGACC
>JBBPKI010001717.1:0-11029 GCA_038089155.1 Nevesoporus exiguus
TGCTACATAGCAGCCGAGGTAATAGCGGTCCCGACGCATCTCACGCCTGACGTGAAACCGCTGCATGGATGAACTTTAGCGACTGCACGGAGTTCCAAGGGGTAACAAAACGAACCTTCTACGCAGCTAAAGCGACGTCTCTTCCCCACATTCCACAGGAATCGCAGGACCAAGGGATAGTGACCAGTGACGGGTCGGTCACGGACTGATACTATTCTCCGAGTGCTACCTCTGCGTGATCTCTCACCAGTCGGCAGGGAGCCGCGCGCGATCGTAGGGCAGCGAGTTCCGGTACGGGATGATGACGACGCCCTGGACGCTCCCGCTGCACGTGGCGTCGAAGCCGACGAGGCCGAGGCTGATTTCGAGTGCCAGTATGGACGGGCGCAACACGTACCACCCCTGCGGATTATTCATGCGACGAGTTTCCTGGTGTTTGATCGTAGATGAGATCAACCCGACGGCGCAGTCGAAAGTTGCGACGAGCGCGTGTTACGGTTCGACACTTGAAGCTTGCCTCACGCGACGGCCCCTGCCAAGACTCGTCCCAAACTTGACTACGTCACAGAATCAAGTGCGGTCGCCTACGTTGGGCACTATCGAGACCGAGTTTGCGATCATTCTCGAACGCGAGGGAAAGGCAGCGCGACCGCCCCACCAAGCTCCTACGCCAAGGCCGACCGACCGACTGTGTTGCAAGACAACAAGAGGTGGGATCAGCTAATGGGGATCACCGAAACACCGCATTGACAGGGTTCGTCCGCCCTCCTTTCCTTGCTGCACGTTCCGAAACTCGAGCTACGTTAGCCTGGACACGGAGAACACGCGGACGACAACTCGAGAGCACCGTTATAAATTACGAATAAGACTGCTACGAGTACCTCGGCAACAAACACAGAGTAGTAGTTGAACTAACCTAACCAAATAAAGGTTCTTCGTGTCGCTACATGAGATAATGATAACTAGATAGACACCCCTCCATATTGAGCAACAGAGGAAACTGGATCGTTATGAAGAGAGAAACGACGGACTGCGAGCGAAAATGATACGACAGGGCCAGAACGCGGAGTAGCTGAACTGACCTAACCAAATAAAGATTCTTCGTGCCACTACATGAGATAACGATAACTAGATAGACACCCCTCCATATTGAGCAACAGAGGAAACCGAGTCGTTACGGGGAGAGAAACGACGGACTGCGAGCGAAAACGAGTGGGGGTAGGGAATGACGCTTGACGGAATAGTGTGTAACGCCAGGTTTGTCGAGTCGTATTCCCGAGTCGTATGCCAAGAGAGCAGGTAGGCTAGAACATCATGGTGAACCCAAATGCTGCAAGCCCAAGCGCGAGTCCGGCATGGGAGACGACGTTTGATACGAAGAGCGTCGCTACAGCACCATTCGCTGCCTTTGTGGAAACAAAGCTGGGCGCCGCGGACGTGGCAGAGGTGACAGTAACGATGACGCTTGGGGAAGGCGTGCTCAAGGAGGCCGTTGGCACGGGAGTCGTTCCAGGGGCGATCGATGGCGCGAATGAAGCGCCGTTTGCGGTTGCAGCCGGGACACCAGAAATGGAAGGAGCAGAAGAAGAAGACGCATTGACCAAGGCACCGGTGCCCCACGGAATGTTCTGGCCGTTGGGTTGAATAGAGTTGACTGGTGCCACAACATTTTGGGAAGAATCTGTGATGGTGAAGCGCCCGGTCCAAGTCTTGTTCGAGGTGCCTGGCGACGAGAACTGATAAAAGTAAATGGGGGAATGCGGAGCAACCTGTAAAAGGGGAACATCGAGTACGTGAGCAAATGACTGATAACCAAATGATCAGGGCTGGAGATCAGTGCTTGTCACTGACCTGTGGACATGGGAACGAGAATTTGTCTTTGCTCGGATCGGTCCCATCGACGGTCGCAACGGCTATTATAGATGACAGGAGGCATTCCAGGCTGAAGCAACTCATCGCGGGCAGAAGAAACTAGACATACTAGTCAAGTCAACCATGTTGAAGTTATCCCCCGTCATGAGGTCAATGTTCATATTCGTCCAGGTACCAGTTGGGTCGGGGGTCCAACCAATCGTACAGGGTTGACCTTCGATGAAAACGTCGCCTGGGCCCGGGCTATTAGGGTCGGGGTCGGCACGAACGTAAATGGCAGCGGTAGCGAGAAGAGTCAAAAGCTGCGCAGCTGTGGCGAACATTTTTTACGACCTCGAACGAGGGGTGTGGCGTCTAAAAAAATAATAAGCACCGACTGCCAGCCTATCATGGTTAACATGATCAAGTTCAATGAGGACTCACTTTGTAAGGAGCGAAGGCAAAGAATGACTGAAAGAATGGACGGTAGAACCGGTGGCAGTCATTTTAAAGGGTCTGAAGGGGCCACGCGCCAAGCCAAGAGCGATTCAGACTGGCTGTCCGTTGTCAGCTGGGTTGTCATTTTGTCCGACTACTACCTCCATTCCATTCCTGTCGGGCTATTGCCACCAGCAGGTCCGACGTGGGTTGCCTAGGAGACTGATTAGAATGTAACCCATCATGGCTATGCAAGTATAAGTATATTTCAAGGGGTACCCTCGGTTAGTGCTGCCACGAGGTGAGATGAGGTGGATGAGGTTGAAGTGAGGTACAGTCATCCACCGTCATTTGTGCAAGCCAATCCCAGTTGACTCGCATATCACAACCACAACAAATGGAATAAATCAGATGTTACAAAACCAATTGTACATACATACACTGTCTCTAAAAAATATGAACCAGTGGAGGTATGTGGTTGTTGCTGTAGTCCTTGTGTTTGTGCCATTATCGCGGTCGCACACCACCATTTGCGTAGGCCAAAAAAAGGCATATCACAGCCTTTGATTGTGTTGATTGCTATCTAACCATTATCAGTCCAATCTTCCTGTGCGCTCCCACTGTTACCTTCGTCGTCGAGCATGTTGCCACCCACACCTTCACCACTCTTGTCTCCGTTCCCATCAGTTCATTGTACTCTCCTGGCACTTTTTGGTGCAGGCTCTATTCCTTTCAAGGTGGGTTGTTTCCATTGGCATCATTGATTTTCTTGTTGTGCCAAATCTCTCTCTGCCTCCCAGGCCACCAAGTCCTTCTTGTGTTCTCGTCTCCGCACCTTGTTTCTCTCCAGCTGACCTTTCTCTGCATTCTTCCACACAGCTCTGGCTTCATCCCATTCACCTTTCCTCCTTTGCTGCTCCTTTTTTGCCAACTCTTCTTCTGCCACAGCCTCCTTGTGCTAACAGCATACTGGTAAAATTCATTGCTGGTCAAGTATTTTGGTGAGCCATCTTCCATTAGTTCTCCTTTCTGTTTCTTTTGGCTCTGCTCTTTATCTATCTGTGCTACTAACTGACCATGAAGTTGCTTGCAGTACATATCATTGAGTATATTGGCTGCTTGTAAACTGATAGCCTCTGTTTTCAGATGATCATGCTGATGGTATGATTTTCATAATGCAGCTTGGTATGCTTTTTCAACATCATTCCTGGGCTCTTAATCTAAGAGCTCATGGTGGTGTTTTCAGGTAGGTGAGAACTGAACAGGAATGAATTGTGGGGGGTGCTCATTGGTGGTGAGAGGCAATTTGTTTACAAGAAATGCTGCAGATGTGGATGGAAGTGCATTGTGTGCTTCACACATGATTTCGTCACAATCAGATGTTGGGACTGAGTGACATAGTAGCACTTATCAGTTCTAATCGAGCCGAGTGTATCACATCTTAGCAACATGTCCTTATCCTTTTGAGGCGAGCAACCTCACCCAACCTCAAGTGGCCATGCACCTCACATTCAACACCTCGGAATCCTGAGGTAAAACTCCAACACTACCTCGACCTCAGTTTGAGCTCACTGGAAGCCCATTGGCATACACATCACATGTAATACAGTATATATCTCACCGCACCATATGGATGTAGAGTAGTCGTCCCTTGTCCTCATGCCTCATAGTCACCCATAGAGATCGTGGTCCAGTTCTGTTCCGCCCGATCCCTCAGTGTTCCCGCCATTAGCCACGGTGGGCTTCCACTCACCTCGCGGCAGCACTACTCTCGGTCAATAATACCCGGTATGCCCTACTGGACAACACGTAGGCTGATGGTAGCATGTGGAACTGGGAACAACGAACATAAGGTTCAGTGGAGACGAGATTGAAGGATAACGTGCAAATATCAGGAACCGGGGGAGAAGATAAGGGATTCATGTATTTGATGTACCTCAATGACCTTTATTCACATTCGTCGTACGAGTGTATCTAACAGAACAAAGGGTCACAAAAACGAAGCGTAAAGCAGACACTAGTAGGAACTCACTTCATTAGCCAAGCGAGTCCATTCCACTAAAGCCCTCGCATATTCGTCGCTCCCCTCATCCAGCGGTCTATCTGGCGTCCAGAGCATAAAGGACGTAAACGTTGATGAGGGTACTAATTTCCTCATTGGAGGTGATGGATTAATGTCCGAGTCCCCACCACCCCCTCCCTCAGGTTCATCATCTACCGTCGCGCGTTGAAACCGGCGCGTTGCCGCGCGTGTTCTTGACCTCGGCTTATCTTCTTCCTTTTGTTTACACTTTGAGTCTGATAGTGCTCGTAGAACGATCCCACCATATCCACTCGGGATATCCACCGCCTGCCCATAGACCTGCCTCCCCCGAAACGCAGCGACGAAACGTTCGTCATTTCTTGGCTTGGGTGTGTGTGCATTGGTCGCCTTGGGCGAGTCGTCGGCGGGCTGCGTCTCCGAGTCTACTCCCGTAACAATGCCCACTCCGCATGCGCTTTCGTGAGCCAAATTCTTGATGGGCATGACAGACGATGTCGTTGTGAGACTACTCTTGGCTTCGCTCAGTATCGAGGTCGAAGATGAGCTTGCCACCAGGGTTGCAGAACTCGAAGATCGCAGTGGCAAGGCAGCCAACGAAGGGGGTGCCGGTGTGGGACGGAAGTAGCGGGAAACCGGTGCAGGTCCTGTGTAGGGTATATGGAAGGGCATCAAGGAGGGCGTACAGGCCGGAAGAGACCGTCCATCAGTCACTGATGCAATTTCGAGTTGCATCCTGGCTCGGAGTCAAGTGAAGAGACGTGCAACTATGAACCCACAGCCATGAATATTACCAAACACAGAGTTGGCGAGTACGACCAATCGCCGCAACCAACCAGCAGACGACAAACATAGATTTTAATCAAGGCCCAGAACGCTCGACACACGTCTTGCGATAACCTCATGTACTGCTGGAGTCAAGTGTAGACCATCTCGCCAAATACCCCGCCCTACGACGTCCTTCGCATCCTCAGCAAAGTCATGTGCACATGGGTTGTCAAGGATCTCAGAAAGAACCTTGTGGGATGAAAATACAAGCATCGTGGCCTCTGTGTTCTTGGAAACGAAATCAGAAGCATGAGTCACGAGCGAAGCGTTCCATTCTTCGATGCGGCTCGCGAGAGTAGTAATGAACCTACTGGCCACTGGACAAAGCACGTGAGTGTTACTGGTATTCCAAGTCATGGCTCATATATACGGACTTTTACCTGCGGGGGATCGATTGGTCGGAGGGACGTCCACGAGTATGAAGTTCCGTGCGGTAGCATTAGCATACAATCGCTGGACGGCATCAAAGAGGACCGCGACCAAAGAAGATATATCTCCCCCCGACGCCCCCCCGCAGTCATTGATACCAAGAAAGAAAACTTTAAGGAGAAACGTTTGAGCACGCCTCGAGCAGCGGTGATATCGAGTGGGGCCTACCGAACGCGGTATCTCTCGGCTTTATGCTCGTGGTGAGCTGGTCGAAAAAGTCGGCCAGTTGGCTATCGAGATTATACTTCACGGTGTCTCCAGGGAAAGCAAAGTTTTTCACGACGGCGAGGCCGCGCGAGGAGAGCGACGACGCGAAGAAGTTTATCTGCAGCCAGATTTTAAGTTGGAACCCAATATTGTCAATCCTCGTGTTGCTTTATTTCTTACCCAGGTCGCGTCATCGCCATCGGTATCATATGGATCTTCTGCGTCTGTCTTCCGGTTCCATAATCTACTCTGCCTGGAGCTGTAAGAATCCCCGCTGCGAGTAACGCCCGCACAGGAGCCAGCTTGAACATCAGGCTGACGCGCGGAGGGTTACCACGTACAATACAAAGAGGTTGTTCAGTGAGCTACGCCTATGCCAGTGCATCCCTACCTGCGTGAATACGAGGTACGCTGAATAACCATCGCTATTGTAAATCAAAAGCGGAGAGGCGCATAATGTGATACGCACGGGATTTATCGCTGATAGAGGTTGAGCTGGAATTACTGATACCTTCATGGGAAGGTTGGAGGCTCTGGTCAGACATCGTAGTTTCACTACGCTGGCAAACTCAGTCTCCCAAAAGAAGTGAATGTGGAGTTGGAGCTGCTGTTATTAGTGGGCACTTGAAAAGGACGGATGGCGCTCGATCTGATCCGTGATGTGGATCCAAGTAATAAAGTTCTAGCAGGCTCATTCTAGCTCAAATCACACTTTAGTTCAAATCTAGACGCTTGTCACTGCCCTTGTCTGTATTTAGCACGAAATATGTAGTATGCACTCATGGACATTCTCTAGGTTGCTCGCATATATCTCCGTGCATACTAGAAAGCTGTATCTCGTTACTGGGCATCGTTCCGACTTGGAGGTCCGTCGTAAATTCTAGTATGGACTCTGCAGCAGCCTCTGCTGGCTCAGTCGCCACCTGCATGTTCAGGATCACTCGAGGGGTCTGTTTTATTGACATAAGTCACTGCCGCCGGTATTGCCAATCGAGGAATAACGAGGTAGCCACGTACTAGAATGGAGGGAACCATCGGTATCCATCTGCAGTGCAATGAAAATGAAAATGTAGGTAAGCTATAATGGGGTGACGAAATCCACGAGGACGCTTACGGCACGAATACATTGATGACGACCTCATTGAATAGAAAGTAGAGGCAGGACACCAGGATTACGCCTGGCGGAAGCACAAATTATCTCAGTACCGTGCTAGTCATGGCACACTAGACCTACCAATCACAACGCTAAACACGAGCGCCCCATCTCGAAATACGACGGTCATAAGCTTGCTGCGTCTAGCGACAGGCTGTAGTAGGACTTTCCCGCGATACATCACAGTAAATAAGACGATCTGCGAGGCCATCATGCCAATGGCTACACACGTAATCGTTGCTGGTGTGTGAACTATTATGCATGTACCATCGACGGCAGACTTTGGGACTGAGATGGTCTGGGTCACGATCGATAAAACGATCTCGCAAAGTACAATGACGAGTGCGAGTGCGATGTATCCGCAACGTCGCTGGTGTACTGCATAGACTGGAAAATATTTGCGGATCAGTGTAACTCTGAATTTAAGTAGCTCACCCACTCGACTTACTTTGAAGGATTAGAATTGCATTTAGGCACAGTTGCAATAACTGGAAGGTGACAGCCTCAAGAATAAATAATGTCTCGCAAGTTAACACTGGGGTGGGGCCGCTCGCGGCGATGAAGCTGTGCCAGATTTGAATACCGCTGAAAATAAGTTAACATGCAAATAGAACACGGGGGGTGACCGATCGGACGTTTGGTTCAGCAATCCAAACCACCTCGAGAAGATGTATATCCATTTGATGTAGGCGCGGTAAGATCTGCTAGGAATCCTAAGAAATAATGTATGGATTTAAACTCCTTCGTCGAGTCGTCCGTGTGATTACTCACGGCCATATGTAATTAACCTCGTTGTCCAGAGTGAGAATGGCCTCCCATACAGCCAGCGTCAGGGCAGCTCCTTTAGGAAGAAAATCAATGCAGGCAAGTGATGTGTATTTCCTCCATCGATGTAGAAAGGTGCTCACCGGAAGAAAAGACGGCGGCCTGGCAAATATATGGATTTGCGGGTGGACTTGAAACCAGTAATTCGTGCTGTTCGCTTACAAGCATGAAATATGAGATGTTATCGCAATACGGCGGCGGTCACTGTCACTCTGATCATCTGCTTATGTGCCCGCGCTATGGCTGTAGAGGGCGAGAGAGAGACTGAGGATTATCAGAACGACTGCACCATTTATAATAACCTGCATGACATACCTGTTCAGGGGTTACATGGTCGTAGTTTTAAGTTACATGCCGTCGGAACACCGATTTCTTCACAAAGAAATAAACCGGAGATATATTTTCTCGTGCGGACCCGAGTATGATTGGCTCAAGCGCTGGTGTAGGCACAGTTAACGTGGGTTACCAGTTGACACCTCAGCTGCGGCGGTAACTTTTCATCTCCACGGGGCGCAGTTGGACCACATGGACCATGACAGCTGATGTTGCGGGGCCGGGGACTACTAGCCCACACGTCGAGCTTTCCCCTAGCTATGGAACTCAGCCACCTCAAAACTCGCCAGGAACTGTATACGTACTCGCCGGTCTTTCGCCTCATGGGAACTAAATCGACGACCTGTTACTAGTGGGATGACTCGGAGTGTGTCGTGATGTCGCGGCATTGAATTTGCAACAGCTTCATCATTCACATTGTTCACGCACCGTCCCTTGATGACACTTCCTGCGTGAGATATCGATTGAGCACACAACGTGAACGCTTGAATCAGTCGCATATGTGACTGTCAGTGCTGGGTACATTGCAAGGATCGCGGTGACCTTGAGGCTACTCGCTTGTGTTTGGGGCATCCAGCCCTGAAGAACTCGCCACGCCGGTGTTTCAGAAATGGGCGGGGTTCTTCATGCGGTGCTGCGAGCGATGCGACAATCGGACGGAAGCCCCCGCCAATGAGTAGCTTTACATATGTGTCCTATTTGTATTCGCAGTTCTAGGCCAAACTCTTGATAGAATTGCCAGACAAGACCGCTCGTCAGTTGTTTCGCTTATAAGTATTGAGGTCTTGAAGGACGAGCTGTAAGCCCGGAACGTGACCGGGCTTACACGAGCTTACCGCTAGGACAACAGAATTCGAAGGCAGTAGAGACAGAGCAACGGAAGCAACAGGAAACGGTTTACCTACGCGCCATGCTGGCGCAGAGGGGGGCATTGCGTCAGCGAGTGAATGTCGATCCTTGAATTTTGGACGCGGCAGGCAAGGTTTGCGAAACCGGGACGTGCCAAACAACCTACGTCCGCCGAGCCGGAAGTGGAACTCATCTGGCAGTCCACTGTCCGACCGCGCATATTCACCGCGGATATTGGTCACTACGCACCTCGATGACTCGGACATGGTGAAGCACCACATACCACGAGTTCCAGTCCGAATCACAATACAGGCCCAAATTTCAATGAGTCTGTCTGTGTCTATACGCTACAAAATGCTCATGAAATGTTCCTATGCTGTTCGTAAACTACGGTCGCCCCCCGCACACTTTGGAGAAGTGTTATGTCATTATTTGGCATTGTGCCGAGGTGGGTTGTAAATTCTAGTATGGACTCCATTGGCTTGGCTGCTATTTGTATGTTCAGGATGAGTCGAGGGGCCTGTTCGTTTGGTCTTCGTTAGTACGACTCTACTGTATCACGGAATAAAGCGGCTACAAACCAGAACAGAGGGGACAACCAACATCCATCTACGAAGGGAAAGAAATTTTAGGTAAGCTACGATGAGCTGACGGAGTTCGATGAGGCGCTTACGGCCAAAAAACATTGATGAAGACCTGATTGAAGAAAATGTAGAGGAAAGATAGCAACACGATGCCTAGCAAAAGCACTAATCGTCACATCATCGTGGAATAGGCGCACCAGACCTACCAATCACGACCACAAACACGATAATCCCATCTCGGACTACAACAGCCATAAGTCTGCTGCATCTAGCGCCAGGCTGCAAGAGGGCTTTCCCATGATGCATCAGAGTCAATAAAACGCTCTGCGAGACCATCATGCCGATCGCTAAACATATAGTCGTTTCTGGTGTGTGTACTATTGCGCATATACCGCCAACGGTAGATTTTGGGATTGATATTGCCTGGGTTATAAGCGACATAACGACCTCAAAGAATACGATGGTGACTGCAATTGCAATGTAACACCGATGTCGTTGGTATACTGCACAGACTGACAGTTGCTCAAATAAAGCTCTGTTGAAAGCGGATAGCACACTTCACTTACTTCGAAGGATCAGGACCGCGTCGAGACATAATTGTAATAGTTGGAAGGTAACAGCTTCAAAAATGAAGAAAGCCTCGCAAGTCGCTAAGGGGGCAGGCGCACGTGCCGCGAGGACATAGACCCAGATGTGAAAAGAACTGAAGAATAGAAATTAGTACGCTTTGCACGTTTTCATGGAAATGCATCTGACATTTGGGCCAGCAATCCAAACCACCTTGAGAAGAGGTATATCCACTTCACGTGCCCCCGGACTCCCCCCCTAATTAAGTGACTGTGAATCTTGGAACTTTTGTTGTCTCCATGTTAACTCACAACCATATGTAATTGACCTCATCGTCGAAAGTGAGAAAGGTATCCCATACGACAAGGGCCAGGGCAGCTCCTTTGAGGAGAATCAGTACAAACTAGATAGAGTTTGATCGGCTCTACCTCCGTCAAGGAAGGCTTACCAGAGGAATAGACGTTGATTTGATGCATGTTTGGGTCTTCCGATGGCCCCAAGCGTAGTAACTCATGTTGCTGGCGCATAACTATGGAATACGAGGTGGTGGTATTGAAGTATGATAGCTAGCACCGGTCTTCTGGTCGTTCAACGATATGCTTACGAAATAGTTTAGAATCTTTGGAGAATAATCCCCCGATGGAGGACGTATGTGCCACGCCCGTAGGAAAGTGATTGGAGGGGAAAATATTATCGGGGGCCCCGGGAAGGACTGTTTCGAAGGGCAAGGACCGATCGTGCTTTTAAAGTTCATGTTACGCACCGGTGCAACGTTATCTTGGCGAGGAACGACTCGGGTACTGGTACAAGTTTTCTTGCTGTTGGGTCCGAGTATGAGTGCCGGCTCGTTGACACACGTCAACCACAAGAACTCAGCCGACCCGACTGAATCCATCTACTAGTACGTGATGGTGCATTCTGGTT
>JBBPKI010001718.1:0-11021 GCA_038089155.1 Nevesoporus exiguus
GAAGTGCTTCTGGTTCTCGGGCTCTGGCACGAAGCGGCACGCGGGCACAGTCATCAGCTACAGACTCGAACAAGTTGCACTTGGCTTGCGCTCTGTTCCGGACACCCTACGCCGGTGTGTTCACTCGTTTCGAGGTGTTCTCGGCTTCTCTGCAAGGCTGCACTTATAACTATGACACTGGAGACGGCTCTAGAAGGACTGGGTCTATCTCTGATCGATTTGGCATTCATTTCTTAGAAGAAGCTCCCTACATCGTTCATGCATGCGGATTAGATCCGAATGTAGCCACTGCGGACGACATGGACCACCGCAATGCTCGGCTGAGGTGTCTATCTTGCGAGGGACCCTCGCTTATCGTAAAGTGGAGGCATGCGGTACGGCCCTGTCGCTCCCTTGTTGACGAGAAAAGTGAGCGCTGAGTACCGAGTGCTGACAACAGGTGTTGCATGCTCGTACCTATCATCACTGCGGTATGGTGCTAGCTCCGCTTTCCAAATCACCACGGTGGCAACTTATCGGCGACGAACACATCGATACGATCGAGGCCGTCGAGAGATCCATTGAGGAAAATTCACTGCCTGGCTCCGTGCGATGCCTGTTATGCAAACATCATGTAGGAGGCGTGATACAGGACATGCGCCAATTTAGATATCACCTGGACTACTAGTGAGCACTTCTATCGTTCTCGTTCGTGGATTGCAGTACTAAGCCCTACAAACAGTCACTCTTTGAAGATGGAGGGAGATAGCGGTATCCAGCGAGGGGTGCACTACGCACCTATCGGCATCTTCGATTCTGAATCGGGGGTTGTCGAAATGGTTGAAGAGGGAGATTGTGTTACGTTCAGGGTGCTATCAAGATAAGGGTGACTGCCGTCACGGGATCGGAACGTTGAACGTATGGTCATTGGAGGGTTGATTTCGCTGCCACCAGAAGTGGGTGGCTGGCTGAGTCGTAGGTATTGTAGCTTTGCTGAAAGGGAATGTACTCGTATTGTAGCCCATTGCGTAGGGACAAAACTAAACGGGAAAATCAGGCTTAAGTAAGAAAAAATGATGTTACCTTAGTTGCGCTCGTTGACCAGGCTTGAAACTGGCCAGCACCGATGCTGGTGAGTCGGCCTCTCCCTGAAAGGTCTCTTGATATCGATATTCCTTCTTGGAGTCATGTCATAGCCCAAGACAAGTGAACCTCGCCGTTCTTACATCGATAGTCCCTAGACCCGAGCTGTGGGACCTGCAGATCTTTGTACGTTACTCGCCGCAAGTCAAAATACGTCGCGATCCAGAATTACGGGCATGTATCGGAAGAATGTTTTGACGAGTACCATGGTTGGCTGCTCCGAATTCAAATTAATGAACGTGTTCACCGTCGATCTGGACAGAGCGACGTCGGCGGTGCTCTCAGCAAAGCCATCTAATCTGTGGCCGTGAGAGAGAATGGATGGGGTGCGTGGTTCAGATCTTCGAATCAGATGAGCTGGCCACGAAGCTGGGCGCCACTGATGAGCAAAGCTAGCTGAATCTACATCAACGGCTGTCCGATGACTGCTTCGCAACTGATGCAGATGGCTCCCATTGGTTCAATGGTGAACCTTCCTGTCAAGGATCTCATTGTACGGAACATGATTCGGCCGAGACGGCTAGCCTTGTTTCTTTTGTCCTGACGTTGCCTGGCTGATGCGGACTATTATTGTGGTGCTTGATCGGGACAATAGTCCCGCATTAGTGGCGCGGGCGCCATGGGAAGGGACGTAATAGCACGCATGCCATCCTGCCCATGAACTTTTACAGTGATACGGCCAGGATGTGCTGCGCACGTCATCGTGTCAATTCAAGTGACATCGACGGAGTGCTTGCCACAGGGGGATACCGCTGAACACCCCCTATTCTAAGGAATTCGGGTCAGGGTGCGGTCATCGGCAGGGCAACCATCGCCCCGTATTTTTTTGCCTTCTTTATCAGCGTTTTTATTCATTGCTGTGGCCGTCATGGCTTCCGAGTCTTCTAGAACTTGACGACGTTATTCGGCTTCGTGTATACGTCCCCTTCACCGATTGCTTGAAATTTCTAATGAATTGATCAAGCACTAATTTTCGTGCCGAAGCTGAAGTTCCCCAGGACAGTCGTGTGATCATCGGGCTATGCTTTTACTGTACTATCCATATTCATGGAACCACGGTCCAACTTCGCTTAGCATCAACTGCTGTACGGGCTGTACCAGTATCAGAGCGTGGAGTGCGAAAGGACCTCGAGTTAGGTCCACGGTATGCACTGGATCTCCCTGTGTAGCTTCGCTGAAACAAAATCTGGCCTCATCATTTACTCCGATAAGGTATTTTGTAGGTCCGCGTTGCTGTGGATCTCGACTGCGCCTTGGATCACGTCACGCTGCAACACACGTGTGGACCAGCGTTGGCGGTCGCCTGAAGAATACAGATGGAGTAACAAGAGTCACTTACTGAGCATGGACCCACACGAAGGATGATCTTCACAGGATGCGCTGCTCTATGGCGACATGAGGCCCCTTGTCCTGATGGATCTCTCCGAGAAGAGACGCCCGTGACCGCGTATAGATAACGTCGCGTCCGAACGTCTCTCTTCGTCCGCATCGACACCCCCCACCATCCCCTCTGCCCACACCATCATCAGAATGGGAGGCGGGCTCGGCCGAGTTACTAAACACTCAGAATACTACTTGATCGATGGGAGCGTCTCATTTTTGGTAGGTCCGACCTAATATACGTCCCGACGTCGTTCGGCTGATCAGCTTGTTTGTGGCGGCTGCACCCAAGACATGCAATACCCTCTTCCGAGTTCACAGATCATTCTTCGAGCGCGAGTCTGAGGTCTTTCGCGATCTCTTTGCACACGCCGCAGAAGAAGACGTTCCATCTGGCACAGACGCCCGCCCATACACGCTTGACGTCAAGCCTCAAGAGTTCGAGCGCTTTTTGTGGGTGTGGTATGACCGGTGAGTGGCCGACTCGGATCGCAGCCATGCGCATCAGTTTATCGTTTGATCGGACAGAGAGTATACCTATCGGCAACAGTCCAAGGAACATTGGACGACCATTCTTCAGCTCGCCAGCCGCTGGGAATTCCCAAAGATTAGGGAACTCGCTATTCGGGAGCTCGATGCCCTCGGACTCGCGCCTGCAGAAAGAGTCGCCATTTATAATCAGTATGGCGTAGATGACGACCATCTCCTCGATTCGTATATTGAACTTTGCAAGAGTCCAACCATACCCACCGAGGAAGAAGGACATCTCATGGAGATGGAAACTTTGATTAATGTCCTACAAGCCCGAGAAGATACGCGACGTAGAGCTTACAAGCTGCGCCAAGAAAGTCCAACCAGCGCAGGGCTGGAAGATGAAACCTTGAGAGAGATCGTCTCCAAGTTTTTCAAGACGGGCTTGAACCCCCGGTCGAATGGCGCTTCCATGGGAGCGGGGGTGCAAGCTTCAACCTTGAATGGCGATCATGTTCCAGGGGCCGGTGCAAGTGCAACGATAATTCTTGGAGAACCGCAAGTACCTGATAAGAGGACACAGGCCAGCAGGCCATCATCTCACACCGTGGACGCAGTAGGTGGAATTTGCACTACAGGCTGTCTCGGCTGATGTATGATAACAGGGGACTTCCCTTCAGACTGGGAGCGAGGTAAAGGGGAAAGAAGAGAAAGAGAAAGCAAGACTAGCCAAGGAGAAGGAGGAGAGGGAGAGGGCAGAGAAAGCAAAGCTAGAGAAGGAAGCGAGGGAGAAGAAGAAAGAAGAAGACCAGAGGCGTCTGGAGACCCTTTCCCGCAAAACTGTATGTTCAAGTCAGATCCATTCTATTACTGTCTCGGCTGACATTGCTGCGCAGTCGGGTAAATGATGCTTGCACGTTCGACTCCCGCTCCCCAAGTCCGGGCAGTGGATGTTGTTTATTTTCTCATCTCTTGCATGACATTTGTTGTTGGCCGGTATATGTAACGCTGTTGTACGCTATGATCTATTGTTTTCTCAATGAACACCGACCAGTTCAACGGGTGGGGCGGGGGAACTCACAAAGGTAAGTACTGGTACATCACTGAAAGGTTAAAGGACAAGACTCTGCGTGCGTTACGCAGCGCTAGCGTGGTGCAATTGCCTCTCGTTCTACAACGCTACGACGGTACATCGGCCATCTCACAAGCTTCCGTGAACTAAAGAGTGAGCTAAATGACGCATCCATACGCAAATTAGGTACACACACCTATCCCCAACGCTGCGCCCACTCATTTTTTCTGGTCACCGTCTGTCGTTTTTCTACCCCAAACCACTTCCGACCATCGTATTGCTTCGGAAGACTGATTCTGCCCCCCGCCTTGCCCGTGCACTCGAGCGAGGTTTTTGAGTCTGGTTATTTCCTCGTCAGTGATGGGCACGCCCGAGCGAAGTTGCTGGGCGAGGTCTTCTAGAATGGACACTTGAGCGTGGTAACGAGCGCGGTCTTCTCTTTCGGTAGTTCTTTGCCAGAGTAGATGAATTGACACGGAAGTTAGAGCAGTGGAGTATAAAATATGAGGCAGATATGGTATACGCATCATCAAGCGGGTTTGAGTTAGAGAAGCCTCGGTCCGGTAGCATAGCGGGCTGACCCGTGGCGCCTCGACGCGTACCATCACCGAACCGACTCTAATTCAATCCCAAACTGAAGGAATTCGAGCAATATCTAGACCTCCAAGAGAGCGACAGTCATCCAGTATCAGCTGGCAGCGGCCGTTTCTTTTTCTTCAACTTTGACCTCATCAATCCAGAAACAGTCAGCGAGCGGATACTACACTCGGGTGGACTTTCTTCTTCGTAGAGACCATATTACTTAACACCAACATGTTCCAAGGTCCCTACCGCATTCACAGCTATTTCTTCGGACGCGACTCTCTGTCCTTCCGTCAGAAGCTCAACGGCTCGAGCAACAGCGGGGACGAGGAACTCGGCTCGACGGACAGCAACCATCACACTCAGGACGATATGAAGAGCGAAGGCTCCGTACAGTTCCTCTGGGTGTCCTGTAAGCTGTGCAAAGCCCCGCTCAAAACATGGTTCAGCATCCTTAAGCCCGCCAATCGCTGGAGGTTTGACAGCACTAATCAGCCGTCCTTCCGCAAGCTTGGATAAATTGACATTGGGCCCGTCGAGAAGATCGCCATCTATCGTGACAGCAACTCTACCTTATTTCCTCCTACCCCACCGTCTGGCAGGGTAATAAGCCTCTGTCTTTCACAAAAGGTATAGGGCCTAGCGTGGAGATCGTCCTCAGCGTCACCGGGGCACGCGAGTGTTTACGCCTGCAATCCTCCGGGAGCGGTACCCGCACTCCTATCTTTGAGGACTTTCAGGACGGAGAGGCGGAAATCCCTATCCAGGAGATCTTATCTCGGCTCTCATCCTACTTCCCCTGCCAATGGCGTCAATGGCGCGGTGAACCGGACGCATACTAAGCCCAGTCTAACTCCACTCAGCAACCCCTCAAAAGCGAGCGGTACTCCTGCGCTTCGAGCTAATTGTAGGTCGGCAGCTGATTCCAAAAAACGTTCCGGCTGATCCTATACTTTCCATCGCCTCTGTCATGTCACGCCAGCAGCTGATGACGACCCCCTTCGTAACGGCATCACAAGCAACAGCAATGCGGGCAACAACCCAGCGAGCAACGCCACGGCAAGAACCCCAGGCACCGGTTCCCCTAGCCAGACCAGCTCAGGCAGTGTTAATCCCCGCCGGTACTACCACTGTCAACGGACAAGGTCAAGGTCAACAAAGAGACGTTGGGAGGCAAGTAGTGCGTCGTTACTTTCTCCTAAGACTAGGGTGAGTGAGCCTTCATGGTCGCTCAGTTCGCTCAATTGTCGTGTTCTGACAGTTGCTCGTCCGGAATTCGTCACCATGATATTTCGATTAGCAAACCTGTTGTACCGCCAAGCGAACATAGTGATGATATGACTGCTGGTTCTAACGATGACGCGAGTGACAGTGAAAAGGATGAATTTGGAATGGACAACAATGCTGAGAGTGGTTTCTGATATCGTGGTTTCAAAACTAGCAAGCAGGATACTTGTTTGGGTCACTTGCAGCTATCTAAATTCTCCAACAGAGGGGGGGGACGAGAAGGTGAAACCGGCCAATCGTGGTGGAGAGAAGCCGTGATCAATGGATCAACCGATCCCCACGTCGTAATCCTGGGAGGGCGACGGCCGCAAAAAGCATTCTATTCCTCGTCGCATCTGCGAAGTAACCTGGTGTTATCTCGATACAATACTGATCCCCTAGCGATATGACCGCGACAGTGTTCATTTAAAATGTCGTGGCCTTGATGGTGCATGGAGGCAATACGCGCCCAGCTCCACTTTGAAATGCGAGTCAGCGGTGGCGTGATGAGAGGCAAGGCAAAACAAGCCAGATATTTCTGGAGCGACATGCCGACGGGACTACGTAGCTTCGCACCCCTGAGTGCTCGCTGTTCGTGATGACATGCGTTTACGAAAAACAAGGCGGATCCGATAAGATGTTGTGGGTCCACGTTGCTGTGGATGGCACGCGATAAGCCTATCGGTGAAGTTAGGAAAGGGGTTGGCATGACACAGCATGGGCGCGGAAGATGCCATCTGCAATCATCCTGAAAAATAAACCTGGAGCGATCTAAGATTCGTCGTACAGAAGCATGATGTCTAGGTAGATAAAAGTCGCTTGGCGCCTCACTGCCCCGCAGCCCCTCCTAGCGACGACAGCCCACATTCCCCAAACTTCCAAGTTTGAAAGTCATGTCTACCAGCACTGATATCGGGGCAGGTACGAGGAAACGCCACAAGGAATATTATTTCAGCGACGGCAACGTTTGCTTCGTAGTGCGTAGCTGGAGATGATATGATATTGAGCTGTGCTGATGCTCGGCAAAACATAGGTGGAAAACACAGAATTTCGCCTACACAGGTACTTCTTCGAACGAGAAAGCGTTTACTTCTGCAACATGCTGGGACCTTCCAGTGGGGATGAAGACTACTCGGTGAACAATCAGTACAAAATTCCTAACGTGAAGAGCGAGGAGTTTGCCGACTTCGTCTGGGTGTGGTACAACCCGTAAGTCACGACTAGAACGATATGAACTTTTACGCAGCGGCCCTGACCTGGCTCACCGAGACAATACTCGTATTCGAGAGAAGATAAACAGAAATGGCTTACGATCTTGCGGCTCGCGACCAGATGGCGATTCAACGAGATTAGGGAACTTGCCATTCGCCACCTGGAAAAGATCAGCTTCGAGCCGATCGAGAAGATCGCAGCGTACAGAGAATACTTCGTGGACGAAAGGTTGCTGCTCCCCTGCTACGTATCGCTCTGTAAAAGTCCAAAGCTTCCATCGCCCGAAGAAGGAAAGATACTGACGATGGGGACCTTGCTCAAGCTTGCGAGTGCAAGGGAACGGGCCATCGTCGATGCTTCCGAACGTGGATACAAAACACCGACGACTGCGAGCGTTCCGGACGACATTGTGAACACGATCGTCGCCGACTTTTTCGGGTTGACCCTCCATTCGAACGATCAGACCGTCCAAAAGGAGGGTCAAACCGGGAACGCTCTGAGTAACAGTCCAATGAATACCGAGGTCGTCATCGTCAAGCAACCAAATCCTGGTAGGAGGAGGAACGTGAATGGTGACACGTCCCAAGCCCTACTGCAGAATATGCTGTCGCAGGTGAGCTAACGTCCTCACGGAGCTTCAACAGACACGCAATGACATCGGGGGAGTCACAGGTACCTGGTGAGAAGCCTCAACCCAGCGGGCCGTCATCTCATGCTGTAGGTGGAATTCGTACTATAATAAAGCTCTCTCAGCTAATGCACATCAATAGAAGTTCCATTCAGACAGGGAACAGGAGTTGAGAGATGGAACGGGGGGACCAACCGGACAACAACCCGCGCGGGGAGGAGAAACCACAAGCCGAGGTGAAAGAGGCCAAGAGGAGAGTCGTGAAGGTTACATAAGAGAAGACGAAGACGGCAAAGCAAGGGAAATGGAAGACGGGGAAAGCAGAGCAAGAAGCGGAACAGAAACAGGACAAAGCGAGACAGGCAAGGGGGAGGAAGGGGGGACAGAACAAACGTGTATGTCCAAGTTGGCTGCGTTCCGTTGCTGTCTTGGCTGACGCTGCCGTATATAGTGGGGAAAACGATACTCTCGCCTTCAGCTCGTGCTGCTCGGGCCCAAGCAGTAGACGTTGTTTATTTTTTCATCACTTGTATGACGGTTGTCATCACCCGGTATATGTAACGTTGGACGCCACTATTCATCGTTTTCTCAAACGGATGTCGCTCAATTCGACGTGTGAGGTTGAGGGAAAGGGAAACCTATGCAGAGGCAAGTACCCAGTCCGTTTGTGGGGCGCGTGCAACGATCCTGCGGATGAGGCGGACCGCTTTCCTGCTCCAAACCACTTCTACGACCGAATTGCTTCCCCACGCCTTGCCCATGTGCTTGAGCGAGGCTTTCGAGTCTGCTTATTTCCTTGTCAATAAGGGCACGTCCGAGCGAAATTGCTGGGTGAGCTCTTCTGAGAAGGACACTTGGCGACTTGGGCATGGCAACGAGCGCGGTCTTCTCTTCCAGTACTTCTCTGCTAAAGTAGAGGGATTAACACAGCGATAAGGGCAGTAGAGTATAAGACATAAGGCAAGTAGGGCACTCAGAGGGGGGTTGTGTCAAGGAAGCCTCAGTCAGGTAGCATAGCGGGCCGACTGGCGGTACGTCGACGTGTACCATTACTGCATGGACTCGAATCCAATTCCAAGCTAAAAGAGTACAAGTAATATTTAGAGCTCTGAGAGAATAGCAGTCATCCCGTATCAGCTGGCAGCAGTTGATATCGATGGCCGTTTCTTCTTCTTCGACTTTGGTCTCATCAATCCAAGGACAATGAATAAGCAGATAGTACACTCACGTGGGCTTTCCCCTTCGTGGAGACGCTGCTTGCGGTTTCACTGGACCGTTGGAATGAATCTAAAATTGCTCCAAGTGCTTCCCTTCGAGAGACGGATTTCCCGTCGATCTGAACGCCTTCTGTGAGCAGTACAAACGCGTCCTCCTTCCCAGCAGGTGACGCCAATCGAAGGATAGCATCCTGTTTATGCCCAGTAAATCGATACGCGTTGCGTTCCAGCGTGAACTCCACCCGAGAGTTAAACACCGAGTAATTCTCCACCACGATCGTGTCCAGTGAAGGCAACACCTTTGCTCGACGATAGTTTCCCGGGACGGATCCAGGGAATAACCACAGTTTCCGAACGTGCGAACGTCTCACGTTGATGAGCCGTAGGGCGACGACGGACCCGACACCGATGTGGAAACATGCGAGAGCGAGCCGATGGTTAGCAGGTCGAAGCTCTTGCCTTGGAGGTGCGCCTTCTTCGTCACCTGGGACATCATACGTCCAGTACCGCCAAGCCAGTGCAACGCCTGCACCTCTGTATAGAACCCGCATTCGATCAAGACATGACACGCGAGGACGGAAGAGGCACGGACGTGAACACCGCATCCAGGAAGAGGAACAGCCAGTTCAGTTGTATCGGCGCAGGTGGGCGAGAGAGCTCGTAAAATGGCACGGCGGTGATTTTATCGAGTATTTTGGATTCTGGGGACCTGAGTGAAGCCGTTATTTTGCTGAACAATGACAAATGGCGACCATGGGGCAGCCTGTGTCGACAACTGCGAAGCGGAAGGCATAGCGATTGCCAACGGATGGTGCTAGAGAGGCGCGTCAACGACCACCGATACAAGCTAGCCATCGAATTCAGCCGCAATTTGCGTTGCTTGACCGAGTTCGAAAGGAGACAAAAGTTCAGTACACTACGATCACGTGAGTCATGTATATATGACGCGACCGGTTGTGCACTCTTACTACGATACATCGATTACACGCGTTGCCAAGGTGCACAGCTAGAAAGACATGCGTCCCAGTATATGTCATGGCACAGAAAATTAGTAGTAGAAGGAACGGACTTGTGACGACCGGTATATGTTCCTTGTTCCTTGACTTTTCCAAACTTGTCCCAGTTGATCCACTCTCTTCCGCGAACCGAGCCTCCGCGTTCTATCACGCGTTCAACCTCTACCAAGACGACCGACCATGGCTGAATCGCTCTTTGCAGAATCCTGGCTCAACGGTCCTCAAGGAACTCAGTTCTTCGCCCGGACTTACCGTCCTTCGTCCCCTGCCAAAGCCGCGGTCGTGTTTGTTCATGGATTCGCAGAGCATATCGCGCGCTTCGAACACGTCTTTCCAACTTGGTCCTCACGCGGCATCGCCGTCTTCGCCTATGACCAGCGCGGCTTCGGGAGAACCGCACAGGACGAGCAGAACAAGAGCAAGGACAGCGCGTGGGCAAAGACCAGCTGGAAGGAGCAACTCGAGGACATTGAATGGGCTGTCCAGTATACCAAGCAACAGTTCGATGGCGTGCCCGTGTTTTTGTACGGTCATTCGATGGTGAGTCTCGTATCCCACTCCCTTGCAAGTCAGAAATAAACACGCAGATGCTAGGGTGGCGCGTTGGTTCTTGCGTTTTCTACTCGCACGCAAGGACCTCCGTCCAAGGAGGCCGTGTCAAGCATCTCTGGGGTCATTTCTACCAGCCCTCTCATCTTACAGACCAAGCCCGCAAGTAAAATCACTCGGTGGATTGGAGGCAAAGCGAGCCGACTCGCTCCTTTCCACTTGATTCCCGCCTCGGTGAACCCCCAGGTGAGTCGACACGGTGGTCAGCACGCCCGTGAAGGTTGAGAGATACAGGAATTATCTCACGACAATGGGATCAATGAAGCGTACATGAAGGATCCACTCGTCAGACTATTTGGTTCCCTCCGAGGGTTGAGTGACATGTTGGATGGCGTACGAGTCGTTCATTGAGATCGACGTCAAGTTCGTGAAGCTAACTGGTTTCAGGGAGAGAGGCTCCTAACCAAGGACTATGTTCAGTGGCCGAAACACCTGCCCGTCTGTGT
>JBBPKI010001719.1:0-11019 GCA_038089155.1 Nevesoporus exiguus
CTCGATGATGCCAACATCACTTGGATCAACTACTACAACTCTAGTTTCAACCCAGATGCGGAGTTCTACACGTGGACGTATACCAGCGGGAGGGCAAAAACCCATGTGAAACCTATCACCAAGTTCTTTGCAGACGCCAAAGCGGGAACATTGCCGCGGTTCACTTGGATCAATCCAGAGATGGGGCCATGCCCATAGCTTCATCTTGTTGATACTCGTTGCTGAACGGCTGGCTCTGTTTTTGTGTCCAGTGTTGCTCTTATGATTCGATGCATCCTCCCAGTCCAATCAACATGGGTGAGGCATGGACGAAGAGCGTCTACGAAGCACTTCGGAACTCGCCTCAATGGGATGGTATACTCTTCCTACTCACCTTTGATGAGCACGGTGTACGTGGTGGCCGATTTTCACTTCGTCTTGGATGCAAAGACTTACGTACCTCTGTTTTGTCGTAGGGCTACGCGGACCATGTCTCACCACCTGTAGGTGTCCCTCCAGGTGACAATCTAACCTATACATAACTCGCACAAGACGGGAAGAACTATACGTTTTCCTTTGACAGACTCGGTGTTCGGTATGTCTGAGCTGAACCTTCGTTTCCTTCCTACCTATCCTTGTCCTAAATAGTGTACCCACCCTCATGATTTCGCCCTGGGTCGAAAAAGGTTCTCTCGAGCATCTCGGCCAGGACGGCGCCGTCTACAGCCACTCTTCCCTTCCGGCGTTTATCAGCAAGGTATTTATTTCTCTTCATCCCCCGTCAGACACGTCTGAACTCCGATGGTCCATTTTGATATATTCATTCCTCGCACGACGTGATGTGTTACCTCGTGTTTTCGTGGCATTGGTAGCTATGGAACCTCGATGGCGGCGTGCCCCTCACACCGCGGGTAGCTTCTGCGGCTAGCTTCGAGCATCCTATCACAGACAATTTTCGTACGGACGCACCGGCGGTCTTACCGGAACCATGGGGGTATTTGAGGGGAGAAGATCGACATCAGCTTGAGGCATCATCCGTATCCCAGTTGGCGGCGCCCCGTTTGACGGATAACCTAGACTACCTAGATAGTACGCTTGATTGGGTAGATGGACACGAGTAGGGGTCCACAATTATTTGGAAATAGATGGCCGCAGGTGAAAGGCTGTATCATTCCTTGTCATCTCGACGCAACGGCCCACTGGTGTGAAAGTGTGTCCAAGTTTGAATACAGCATTTCACGGAGGCAGACGGCCTTTCGACATCGATCCTTACTCTCCAAACAATATTGAAGGAGTATATCCGAGGCGAACTAACCTATACAATACCAGGACTACCGAGAAAGTCCCCTTTAATGGTACATTTTCTATAGTGTCCTCGGTATCGACCGCCATCCATCACATCGAAAAGTGAGCGCTCTCACTCGCAACATATACCCTGAGCTCGCAGTTTCCGCATCGAGGATTTCTTAAGACTGGGTGACCGAGAAAGTTGAGGTAGAGTGAACGCCTGCTTGGAACGTCAACCTGCATTGGAAGGGCCCGATAAGAGGTGTGGGGGTATTACATGGTTGCGTAACAGATGAAGTCATCCCTATCCGGCCCTCAGTAAAACTAAACGCAAGGGTGAACAGTCGTAAGAACGCAATGATACTACGAATAGTATACTTGCCTGGTCTAGCACCGTGGCCGAAGACGATACACCACCCTGTCCACCAGAAGGGCGGTCCTGTTCCTGATGTATGGCAGGTTGACTAGGCTGAATCACGTATGTCGTGTGCGTCATGTAGACTGTCTGAACCGGAACGGGACGCGAAGGCGGCTTACCCCTGCAACCAAGGTGTTTCCTCCCGTGCCACTGGCAGCACTATGACCAAGACCGCTCAGTCCTTCCTCCCTTGGTACGATGTCGATCAAAAAGTCGAACTGATCTGACTTGGCAATCGCTTTTGCAATGTCTGCACGGGACAACGTGCGGCGTTTGTTCGAGTCTGCGATGATGAACGCGCGGGCTGTGATTTCCGATATAAAAACTACATGTTACGTCCATCAGAACCACTAACAACATCGAACGAGGGAGGTATCATCGCGGAGGCGGAACATCATAGCGACGAGAGCCGACCGCAAGTGTGGCGGTGCTCAAGCGCGATATGGAGCCCGTCAAAACGCGAATAAACGAGTATGACGCACTTTCACAAGCCTTGCAGAAGAGAATAGGTGCATCTGCGGCAATCATCTGTAGATTATAGTGAACCAGATCGGCAGCGCACGCGTCAATGGCAAGTTCCACGCATACCTTGACGTCGGGGTCGCTTTTCATGACTTTCTTGATTCGGGCCAAAGGAAGTGGCGGGTGTCTGTAATCTGGCGTTTCTTGTTCTGCAGCATCGAATTGTCTTTGCCAGAAAGAACGTAGGAAGTCATTGAGAGGCTCTCCAGGCTGAACGTAGGGCGTCGTTGGCGACATTTCTCACTCACAAAACGTGAGAAAGAGGAACCACAGGCATCCTGAACCCTAACCCTATTCTTGGGTTACATTTGATTAGGAGGGCTTAGTGATAAGGAGCTCGACGTCTAAATTATGTAACAGGTCGCAGCATCGAAGCGATGATTGATGTAACCCACCGGCCATGAGTTCACAGCAAGTTAAGCTTTTTCAACATTTTCCAAAACTTGTTCTCATGAGACTCGTTCGATCCGATATGCATGCAATGCTTTATTTTTAATGATGATGATACTGCGCACTAGGAACATTGTCGCTCTAGAGCCTAGTTTGGGCTGCATATCCTAAGATCTTGTCTTAAAGTGTTTCTCTTCACCTTAGGCTTTTTAGCGCTCAAGCCGGTAACCACTGCGACCCCAGGACTCAGACAAGTCTGCTTCTAATTCAGGGCCGGTGTCATATGGAGATAGATGCGGAACTTTTATACAGGCGTTGGGTTCATTCCAGGATCCGACTGCGGTATAAGTATCCTCACGCACCCTTCAGACCTCGTGTCGACTTCGCTCTCATCTACAATGAACATCAGTCTGCGTCAGGTCAAGATAGATCCTTCACAAACAATGTTTATCACCTCTACAGGGACAGTGCTCTTCACATCGTACACAAGGTGTGATCAACGCGGTTACCAGTCGAAAACCGTGATCACTTCGATCAATGACCAGGGATCTGTCGTAGAAATCGGGCTTGTCAAGTGGAACCAGAATGCAGGGGGGCCACCATCCCTCTGTCTCGGAAAGGGTTTGATGAAATTGCAGCAGATTGTACAAAACAACTCCACGTAACTGTGTCCTGTTTCGACTGTAGCTCACCTGGCTCACCCAACATTCTTGACTTAGCTCTGTCATTTTTCGGGGTGCCGATAGACGGATCTACCGCTGGCAGACGACGGATGAAGCAGTCATCGTGGGTTTTCTCTTCATAGTTTCTCGTCATCCCTGTCTCCAACTTGCATCGCCCAGCTTGCTGCGGACGGTGCTCTTAGCGCTGCAATAGCTATTGCTTACGACGACGTACAGTCCACTTCGATACTCGATTCTATCGAAGCAAGCCTCGTCCTTTGTATTCAGCCAGCTGGCTTTCATCTTCTCAACGAGATAGTTGTGACGTTCATACTCTTCGAACATCTGTGCGGGAAGGTTCGGACTGATTATGATTCAAAAATGCGAGTAGTCTCAAGTTCCCACCGAGGTCGGTTTATTACGGCTATCTGTATTTTGATGAACACATTAGCAAACATATCCAGGGAGTCGGATCCTCTCTAGAGAACCCCGAGTTCAACCAACAAAAGGGTCTCAGTGGGCGTGAGTTTGATCGTACAAGGTACATAGTAATAGTAATACTAACCTCAGCCCTGATTTTAAGGCATGCACACTACGTGTCTCCCGCGAGATTGTATGGTTGTCAAGATAGTGCACGGCGTGATATCCCCTGGCTGAGAACACTGTACGTTATTTCGTAACACGTGCTCTAATTTGACGTAGAGCTACGCCTCGAGGACAGTTATCTCACGCGTTCTACTGCCGACCTGACGGGTGAGCTGTTGCGACGACACAAGTACCCGTCCGCATACGGAGGATTCGGCGATATCTGGAAATGCGACTGGCTAAAAGACTTGAGAGTTATCGAGGTCAGTTGAGCATAGGCCGGTGAAGTAGTACTGACTGGCATGACTAACAGGTCGCTGTCAAGGTAATAAGGACAAACCTAACGAGTGACCAGACCGAGATCGAGATCAAGGTAGCATCCTGTCTAGATGCGATTATTCTGTTGGTTGACTGTATTGCACTAGAGAATCAGCCGGGAATTAAAGGTCTGGGTGAGATTGGAACATGAATGTGTGCTACCTCTGTATGGTATCAGCTTCGACTTCGGGAGACTTCCAGCAATGGTCTGCCCTTGGCTCGGAGGCGGGTCATTGAGCAAATATCTTGAAAGTAACGGAGGGCTAGAGCTACATGTCAGGTTGCAATTGGTACGTAATGTTTTCCTGCTCCGTTTGCCATCATCGTTAGGCTCACTGGGAAGTTGTAGCTGAGCGACATTGCGGAGGGACTCCACTACCGTGAGATGATTCGTTGACTGTTGATAGAGGGAAAATGAATGTGTTGCTTTTTAGTCCATGGATGTGGCATTGTCCATGGTGATTTGACGGGGGTGAATAATCTCTGACCTCGTGTCCTACGTCATTCACCCTTTTGTTGACAGTCGAATGTACTCATCAAGGACAACGGAAAAGCTTGCCTGTCCGACTTCGGGCTCTCGCGTATCTTTATGGAAGCCACGGGTAGCTCCTACCTGACGTCGACTGTCCGTGGAAGCGTACGCTGGGCAGCACCCGAGCTGTTCAAGATCGAGGAAGAACAGGAGAAAGACCATGTGCATGTCTTACCAAGCCCACAGTGCGACATATACTCGTTTGGATCGACTATGCTCCAGGTTTGTTTCACAGTCGCGTGCGGTCTGGACGTGCGCGTTCAATGCTATATTTGAAGGTACTCACAGGCAAGATACCATACCACTACTACAAAAATGATGCGCAGGTCTTGGTCGCGTTGTCGCGTGGTTTGAGACCTGCACGTCCGGTGGAGCCACCGATTGACAATAGTCACTGGGAGTTCATGCAACGGTGTTGGGCTAGCCGAAGTGAGCAGGATGGCAAAAGCTCCCGGCCGTCTGTCGAGGAGGTGGTCGATTTCTTGTCTGCTGCTAGGTCACGTTACAGTCAAGGGTAAGATTGACGAGCCACCGAGGGGTCATGCCATGGTCCTTTGTTGAATTGTCTTTACCCACCTTCAGGTGGATAAATACTGCAATCCTGGGATAGATTACTTACTATAAATGGAATCCTTGGAAATGATGGTGTTATTGTTCTTGTGACATGTCGCGTTCTGGTTTCGCACGCTAATTGACGAGCGCGCCGTGTACCGGGCGGCTGGCAGCCCACAGCAACTTGAATCCCTACCATCTTTCATATAGTCCGAAAACCTTGAAAATTTCTGAAAAGAACGCGATGAGCCGAAGAAATAACAATATACGGGGTCCAACGTCTGCTCTGACGGAGTTTCTTCGGGTACGTTTTCTATGTCGCTTTGCGTTCTCAGGAGCCTCGACGGACACCTAGGAATCTGGTATCAACCCAGCGACGATTGCGCGTCGTACAGCAACAAGGGATCAGCAACAAGCTCAAATCGCTGCTCAGAGTACGAGCGAGGAACAAAGCGGTACGGTCGACGACGGCGAGCAGCTAGGTCGGGGTGGGGATGAGGCCACCACCCCAGCTGCCTCGACGAGCCGTCGCGGACGACGTAAAGCAGCCATAGTATGTCCACATCCATGTTGTTTTCGTTTTTACTCATCCTCGCGATCGGTATACTAGGAATCAGGCTACGCATCTGATCAGCTCGACGAAGCGGAGGAAGAATCTCCGGTGAAAAAACGCAAAGGCACTAGAGGAAAGGGTACCGTCGCTGCAAAGGCCAAGGCTAAAAAGAAGGCTAAAGACGATGGTGACTATGAAGGATCGTCTGACGACGAGTATAGAGCCATCTCAAAGAACTTGTGGTCAATGGGTGGTGGTAGCAATCCTAAGCCGCCCATCGGTAACTTCGAGAATTGCGCTCGGTGCGGAGAGCAATTCACAGTGGTAATTATGGCGGGACTTGTACAGGATTGGAAGTCGCCTCACTCTTTCTTTTCGGCTATCTAGACAAAATATACCATGGCCGCTAATCCGCCACCCGGTTTCCTTTGTCACCAGTGCGCTACTGCATCTGGGGCTGACCCGTTCAAGAAGTCTGCCGCTCCTAGAAAAAGAAAACCCGCAGCGGAGAAACGCGAAGTGATCAACTTTGAACGTCGCTTCCCGACCTTGGCTTCTCTGTGTATCAAGGTGCTTTTCTGGTTTGATAATGATGATTTACCCTGACCTCTCACCGAATCGTAGTTGATCGGAAAATATATCGACGACGTCGAAGCCCTTGGCGATATTGGTTCAGTCAACATGGACGAGATCGCCAAAACCTTGGCTCGGAACCGTAGCTTGTGAGCGGTAGCTGCTGTTCAAATCCTGGCACTCATGCATCGAAGAGCAGAACGCCCGAGAATGCGCAATTATTCTACGACGTACAAAACAAGAAGCTCCGATTTTATGATGCTACCAGTGAGCTCGACACCCAGCTGCTCGCGTGGCCTCCATGCTCAGATTTATTGGCAGACTTGACTCCTCCGGCTCTGACCACGCTCGCAAGTCTCAGCCCCAATTTGACGCATCTACATCTTGACTTCTGCGGCCGTGTCACTTGTCCGGTTATTGCTGCGTTTTCCAAATCGCTTCCCAACCTCACGCATTTGAACCTCCTTGGGCCATTTCTCGTGCGCGCCGAAGCATGGATCAAATTTTTCAAAGCCAAACCAGAATTGCGGTCATTCCGCATTACTCAGAGCCCTCGCTTTGACCTCGAATGCATCAAGTCACTGGCGATGAATTGCACCAAGCTCGAAGAATTGCAATTGAAAGAGGTTGGACAGCTCGGTGATGCCTTTGTAGAGCCACTCTGTGCTCTGCCGCCGTTGAGGGTGCTGGATTTATCGAATCCCGGCGTCGGTATTCCGGGGGACGGTTGGCTTCAGATTCTAGAAAGACATGGCTCTACGTTAGAGAGCCTTGATTCATCTTGGCATGAAGGATTCACCGATATGGTACTTGAAGACGGCATCCGAAAACATGCACGCGTCCTGTCAGAACTCAGGTTAGAGGGAGTGTCGAGCTTGTCAGACGGTGGCGTCGCCCACTTTTTCGAGAACTGGAACAAGCCTCCTTCCACTCTCGACTCGGAGGGTAGCGAATCTGGGATGGAGATGGACTACTGTGGAGCGTTCATTCCCAATCCACCATTGCGTACCGTGTCGCTCGCCCGAAATCATGCTCTTTCGAATGCAGCATTTACAGCGCTCCTTACACACTCGGCACCGTCCCTCATATCCCTCGATTTGAATGGCATGGGTCCGATTTCTTCCGAGTCTCTGGGGCGGCTCAAGGACCTCTCAGAGGTGTGCTGGCTGGACGTGAGCTGGTGTCGCGAATTAGATGATTTCATTATGAAAGATGTCGTGTCGAATGCGTCAAAACTAAGCGAAGTGAGGGTGTGGGGATGTAATCGTATGAGGGGAACAGGATGGGCCGACAAAGTACGTCCCAACTCTGCCATCCTTTTCTGTCTCGCAGTAGTGCTCATTGGCGATGATCGTTTCAGAGAGGATTGAAAGTTTATGGTATTGAACCGAACGCCGGATTGTAGTGCATGGGGTTAATCGCATTTATAGTCTCATCTAATTTGAGCCTGGTCTATCCGCGTAAACGGGGTGTACAACACAGTAGATCATACCCACACTCACATAAGTGAACGAATGGTAGTGTGGTGACAGGCAGTCTCGGAACCATCAGCGATGTGTACTGTTCCGATACCTAGCTTATCGTAAGCCATGTGGGGATCCTGTAGTTGGTTCTCAAGCTCTGGGGCTCCCTCCCTCCCTCTCGTCTGACTCTCATATTCAGAATGGCGCTCAGAAACGTTGGGCACTCTCCCGTCGTGTCGCAGGATGGGTAAGTCGGTCAACGAGGGAATGGAAGCTCAGATCTGGACAAGACGACTTCAATTGCGATGGTGGAGACTTTACGAATGTAGCGCTCAAACCGCGGAAGGGACTGCAAGTATGCCAGCGAGACACCGTCCCTGAGGTGGTTGTTGAAGGTCGCTGACACGTGGTACAAAGCGACCGGTTGTGCGCCGTGACAAACAGGGTCTCGCCGGTATCTTTGTAAACAAGTGCCGGTCAAATCGTGGTTCTCTCCAGGCCCGGCGGTGCCGGAGGGGAACGATCGATTGCCATGTATGATCTTCGGCTTTTTTTTTTTTGAGGAAACTGAATAACAAAGATAGTAGTGGCTATACATAGGAATGACGCTTAGAGTGAACATTTTCATGGCCTGGAAAGGGATTTCAAGAGTCTGCACCATCAGCTGAGGGAGAAGTTAGAAAACGTACCGCAGATTGTCTCTAGTACTAGGAAGCCTGCGAGGGCAGTAGTGGGAGAGATGAAGTTATAGATCGATATATCGCCAGGGAACCTGGAAGAGCGAGATAGAAAACGTGCTGCTCCAAGTTGACTTGATTGACGTCCGAAGGCAGGCTTAAAGATTCTCCTGTGCACTGCAGTGATCGTGCGCGTTGGGTCGTAGCTGGCAGGATGATCATGGGGCTTGCGCCGCTATGCCCGAGGTCGACGGAGGGGAGTGTTCCACGCTGATCGCTTACTAGTCATGGGGATGCGAGCTTGAGTTGCCGGACTCGACGGTAAGCGAGCGGATGTATTTCCGATTTCGTTTCCGCGGCAGCAGAAAGTCCGAGTGACCGTCCCTCTCCCACTGCCAACTGCCTCATCCACGTCCCAGCGCTTAGCTACAAAAGTTCTTCGCCTAGCACGGCATGAGCATCAAGGACTCTGACCCAGCCAGGTAATTATTCAGCTCGGAGACGCCACCTTACACCACCGAGTTCGACAAGGATCTGTTCTCAGAATCCCATTCTCGCACGGATTCCTCGCGAAGCGGACATCGGACGGTCGGACGCAACACGATGCAGTTGCTCTCGAAACGGCGTCCCTTCCCCGTGAACTTTGCGGCTGGTCTCTATAACATTCACAAAGAACATTTTCAACTGCGCATTTTCTCACGCGGGGCAGGGGAAAGATCCAAGGTATGAGTGGAAGGACGGCTGGGGTGATGGCGGTCTGATGGGCCGCCACTCCCTGCAGAGCATCAATTGTTTACGCCAGACCTGTGCCAGCGCCGATGCTTGGCCATGTCAACCATTGTGCCCGAGTTGGCGCGACTACAGTTGCACGATTGGGTAGGCTATCCAGATCTCTCCTCTGTACCACTGTTTACGATAAAGTTCCAGCTTCTGTGGCGGACGTCGTATACTTACGCCATGATGCTGTGTTAACCGTCAGTCAGGCAACTTTTTTTTCCCTCTCGTTAACTAGAATGGCAGCCTTTCCGGAAAGGATGGAATGCCGTTGTCGCAGACGTGTTCCCCTCAAGTCGTTCAGTTGACCGTCCATACCATAGTAGGATTGGGTTGGTGTGCATCGTCATGGTCTGAATGCATAATAGGTTAGCGTCTAATTCTCGTGCATTCGACTGCGCACCACGAAGGGGCTAGTGGAGACGGTTATTACAACGGCGTTTGATCGTTCGTGGGTGCCAAATTTGGCAGGAATCGAATTGTTTGAAGATACTTTCCCGATATTCAGTCCAAGAGGTTGATCGGAACGGAGATGATTATGTCCATCGGGTTTGTTTCCAGACATGGTTCCCCTTGTCTCGTACGTTGACGTGTCAACACCCCCAGGACTTCTGTTTTGTTGTGCGTGGTGCACAGACGGGCTAGCGGATCAAGGACCCAGTCGGATCTCGACGGTAGGTGACTCCATGATTACACAGTTTCCGGGCCGGCCAGACGTTGACCTCGTGAGGTCCCTATCTTAGACTGACAATAACTATATCTATTACGATCTCAACGCGTTCAAAACGTGTCGCTCGTGACTTACGGCACGGCCTCCTAAACGCAGCAGCCTAGCGCTGATAGCAATGGAAGTTACCGTTGCGGCACTGCTCTCATCTGTAATACCGATCCTGGGTATCTCCACGAGAGCACCCCGAGGATCGCGTGCCTTTAAATAACCGGAATGTATCAATCCAAGTTGACCGCAAGGCTCTGCCAGTTTAGTAAATAGATCTTGTTGTCATCAAGCCTGCCTCACAGCCAACATTCTTGATTTACTGACTTCTTGATTGATAGCCCTGCACGTGGCTCTGTGGGACGGAGATCTAGCTAGACATACGCAGATCTCGCGTGATGTATAGCGTATCACTGACATTTAAGTTAGAGGGAAGCGCTCGACAATCTAATTGAATTTAATCTGGAATTCGCTTTTAACCCCCCGCAGTCTTCTTCCTTCTTCATTTCGCCCAACAAAACTACGCCCTTCCATAGACACACGGCCACGAACTACCAATCATCCAACATGTACGGCGGACTGTACCAGTCTCAGAATGCACCAGACCCGCTGTACGTGTTGGCCATTCACCGTTGACATAACCACGTTTGTCGACCAGAGGAGCGTGACTGACGCAGCTTGTTTCTCCTTCCCAAGTGACGAGTTCCTTTCTCAGATCCTCCTCGGCTTCTCCAGTGACTTACCTGCACCTATAATCGGATCCACATACGTACCTACACCTCCGCCTGCACCACCGGCATTCCAGACAGAGGTCGTGACTCTGACTCCAGCATCTGCCCCAGCGTCTGCCCAAATACCAGCCTCAGCCACGGCATTGCCTCCCTCCCCTCTCGCCTCCCCCCCGTCCCCCCTCACATGCAACTGGGTCTCTTCGCACAACCCTCCTCACATCTGCGGTGCCCCCATCTCCCCAGACCAAAAACGTGCCTGCTGGCACCTTCGTCATGCCCACAACATCC
>JBBPKI010001720.1:0-11017 GCA_038089155.1 Nevesoporus exiguus
TCCGCTCTAACCTTCCTTTGAACTGTGCCTTACCCCTATGGTACCTTTCCCACAATCATCTCCACCTGATTGCCATCCACTCCTTATAGCCTCTCTATCTCCCTTCTACTGCCTCCGATCTTTGATGTCATCTTTGTGCCTACCTACGCATAGCTTCCATCAGCCTCCCCTTAGGTGGTCTGTGCGCATACCTGGTAGTATAAGTAGGGACCATTCCTGTAGAATACCCTAAGCTTAGTCTGCCCAATCGGTAGTGCCATTCTAGGTCCATTCCTAGTGAGAGTGCCAGTCTCTCCTAGTGTTTCTCTCGCCTTGCACCTCTCGTCGTCCCCGTTATCTTCTGGTTTGGTCCTAGTTCAGTGCTGCCCTCGGCTCATCGTAACAAAAGACTAAGCTTTACCCTTGGAGCTAGTGTCACCTAGTTCTCCAAACCCCTCCTCACTGCCGCCCCTTGTCTGCTTGGCTGATTGCCCCTGCTGAAGAGCGTTGTACTACCCTGCCTGTCATCTGCCGCCCCTGCCGCTGTCACTTTGACACTGCCCCTGCCCTCCTTGCCACTGCCACCTGCCACCGGTCATGTCCTGTACCTCTGACCACTGTTGCCTTGCCGTCTGCCGAGACTATATGTGCATCCCTAGTCACTACCATCGTCCTTGCCTGCCGCTGTCCCCCCTGGACTGAAGTCCTTCCACCACTGGTCGTCCCACCACTGCCATTTGCTATCGCCATTGCCACTGCTGCATTCACCTGCCTATCGCCAGTCACTGGGTATCAAGTCCCATACTCCGCCCTTGTACTCAGAGGAGTACCATTCTTGCTATCGCCGCTTGCCACCGGGTATCTAGTCCCAGGTTCGCTGCCATCTGCCTACGCTCAGAGGAGCATTACTTGTCCTTGCCGTTTGTCACCAGGTATAGAGTCCCAGGCCTACTGCCTTACACTCAGAGGAGCGCCACCATCATTGCTATGTCCCTACTGCCAACTCATCTGCTATCACCGCTGACTCTGACTGTTGAACCTTGGGGCGCTGACTCCTTGTTGTCCGGTCTTAGTTCTATCTCCACCCTGCACTAATTTGCCCTTATCCGCATCGCACTCCTGTGCATCCGCCTTGTTATCGCCACTACTGTTCCACCACCTCCACCACCTCGCGCCACTCGTGTCATCACATTTATAGCTTGCCTCATCCTTGCCCTCTACCATCACCATCATGCCCTCCTCCTATGACTACGAAATCACCACCGCCATGCCTGACGACTTCCTTGGAGATCCGTCGTCTGCCAATCGCTGGATAAAGGCCATGCAGGCCTACTTCATGATCAACACCGACTTGTACTCTGACGACACCTGCACCGTCGTCTGCCTAAACAAGATCAAGGGAGAAGCCTGTCTCTTCGCCGAGCACTGGTATGATAAACTCTTTAATGACACAGTTGACGCCACAGAGAAAACCTTCACCGCCTTCCTTGCTGACTTCACTGCCACCTTCGTTCCTGCCGCCCTGGAACAAGCTGCTGTTGCCGCGCCCACCACCCTCCGCCAGAAGCGTACTAGACTGCCGGACAGGACTTGGTCTGATGGTCTTCAGGAGTATATCCTAGCCTTCACCACTGCCACTTATACAAGTGGTATTCATGACCAGTCCCTCCTTGTCACGTACTTCATCACTGGACTCACATCTACCCTCCGCCAGAAGCTTGTGGATTACCACAGCCCCACTTCTCTCGCCGCTGCCATCGCCATTGTCAAGACATTCCATGCCAACAAGAAATGCCTCAGAACTAATTTAGCTGAGTTGCCATCATCGCCGGCACAATTTGCTGATCCAATTGCCCCTGCCGTGTCTACACCCACTGCTGCTCCTGCCTCTCCTGTATACGCCCCTGCACCACTTCCTCCTCGCGCGCCCTCACCCTCACCATCAGTGTACCCAATGGATATAGATGCACTCGTTGTGCTATCCCCCACCACTCGATCTCGCTGCTTACGCCGCTGTCTGTGCTTTGTATGCCAGAAGCCTGATTGTTGGTCCTCTCGTCACCACTGCCCACCATCGCCCTCATACTCCGATGCCCCCACTATCTCGCATTATGATGATGACCCCTACCTTGAAGATGATAGTCTTCCTCTTCAGGACAATGCTTACGCCTCCCGCCCCGCCACCCCAATTGAGGATACTCGTCGTAGATCCCCTACTCCTCCTTTGCATACCCACCAGGATACTCATCAATTTGCCTCCAAGATCACGCTGCCCTGCCCGCCATCCCGCACCGCCTCAATCGTCTCTACTTCCTCTATAGAAGTCGCTTTACTTGGTGTTTTAGAAGTTCCCTCTTTCACTCTTGAGTCCCCTCCTCTTGATTATGTATCTTGATTTCTAATGTCTTATTTCTTGATTATATTACTAGTGAGATGTTGCTCCTCTTCATGAGTGCCTCCTCACATGTCTTGCCTTCTTCTGTTTTCTTCTTTCGCTATATATTTGCCTGGCCTTTCTTTCACCCTTCTCCTTGATTTGTTCTTAGTGGACTTTGAACATTGGTTTGGGGGTATGAAACCCTAAAAATCTTTTCTTTACATCTTCACCGCTTCCATCTCTGACAATCTTCTTCTTTGCCTTCCCTCTTTATAACCATAACAAAAGACTCTCCTCTCGTCTCATCTTTGAAACTCTTGAACTCTCTAGACTTCGCTTTTGACATATGCCTTTTCTACTCCAAATCTCTTTCTTTCCCCACTCCCTACACTGTCCTTTTACTCTTTTCCTTACCTTGTTTTGTTCGTCGAGGTCTTCGAACCTTGGTTTGGGGGTACTGTTACAAAAATCCCCTTTTCTTCACCCTTTCCTTACCTTTGCCGCTTCCTTGCCAACCTCTTAGCTAAGTCCTTACCTTCGGACTCCGCTCTAACCTTCCTTTGAACTGTGCCTTACCCCTATGGTACCTTTCCCACAATCATCTCCACCTGATTGCCATCCACTCCTTATAGCCTCTCTATCTCCCTTCTACTGCCTCCGATCTTTGATGCCATCTTTGTGCCTACCTACGCATAGCTTCCATCAGCCTCCCCTTAGGTGGTCTGTGTGCATACCCGGTAGTATAAGTAGGGACCATTCCTATAGAATACCCTAAGCTTAGTCTGCCCAATCGGTAGTGCCATTCTAGGCCCATTCCTAGTGAGAGTGCCAGTCTCTCCTAGTGTTCCTCTCGCCTTGCACCTCTCGTCGTCCCTGTTATCTTCTGGTTTGGTCCTAGTTTGGTGCTGCCCTTGGCTCATCGTAACACAGGGTCAGATGGGAGGGTGGAGTGAATGTCAGAGCGGAGTTGCTTGATGTCGATGAGTTGAGAAGCCCAGAGTACCGGAGCTTCAAGGTAAGTAGTGCAGAGGGAAGCAGCGAGGTCCACTGAGGTGAAGAGTAGGATTGGGGTATCGAGGGTGGTAGCTCGGAGGGACAGAGCGAGCTGTTCTTGGGTGAAGATTGGTCTATAATTGTCAGGGTTAACTCGAGCGTAGTCTTTGTTCCCTTCTTTCGAGTAGACATCCCATCGTCGAGTGAGGGCGTTGGGCTTAGCTCCAAGTTTACCTGGGCGGTAATAGATGGCAAGGTTGAATTGGCACAGGTACTCCGACCAGCATGCTTGACGGCAAGTCAGGAGTTTAGTTCCTGTAAAATATTCTAGATTTTTGTGGTCAGTACATACCATCACCAGAGTTGCGGAGCCTTCTAAGTAATGGCACCATTGGGAGAACGCCTCGAAGATGGCAAGGAGTTCTTTGTTGTGGGTGTCATAGTTCAACTCCACGTCCCAGAGGAAATGGGAGTAGAATGTGATGGGGTGGAGTTCACCGCCTGGAGGGGTGATGGAGAGGATACCAGCGATGGCATAGTCAGAGGTGTCGGTTTCAATGGTGATCAGAATGTCTGGAGTCCAGTGGACCAACACTGGAGTGGACGTGAATGCCTCCTTGAGGGAATGGAACACTGATTGGCAGGCCTCAGAGAACTTCCAAGGGGCGCCTTTGCGGGTGAGGCAGGTAAGAGGGACTACAATGTTAGCATAATTATGGATGAATCAATGATAAAAGTTGGCAAAGCCAAGGAATGCTTGCACGTCCTTGACCTTCCGAGGCTCCAGCCAGTCCATGATCGCCTTGATTTTATCTTTGGCCATGGAGAGGCCAGAGAGGGAGAGGACGTATCCAAGGTACTCCATGGAGTCCATGTGCCACTCACACTTCTCTGGCTTCAGATAGAGGCTGTTAGCTCAGAGTCGGTGGAGTATCTCCTGGACATGCTTCCAGTGGGTGGTGGGGTTGTGGGAGTAGATGAGGATATCATCAAGGTAAACTACAATGCAGACATCAAGCATGTCCACGAAAATGCTATTAACAAACTGCTGGAAGGTGGCAGGGGCATTGGTCAGACTGAATGGCATTACCAGCCACTCAAATGATCCATAGCAGGTCTGGAAGGTCATCTTCCATTCATTGCCCTCGGCAATGTGGACCAGGTGGTACATGTGCCAGAGGTCAAGCTTGGTGTAGATCTTTGCTCTGCTCAGAGCATTGAGGAGGTCGGAGGTGCACAGAAGGGGATAACAGTCTTTTTTGGTGATGGCATTGAGGCCTTGGAAATCAACACACAGGTGGAGGGACCCATCCTTCTTCTTAACGAAGAGCATTGGAGCTGCGTGTGGAGAACTGAAGGCCTGGATGAAGCCGATTCGGAGGTGTTCGTCGATGAAGTCACGGAGGGTCTGGGTTTTGATGGGGGAGAGGGAGTAGAGCTTTCCAATTGGAGGGGAAGCACTTTCCTCCAGCTCGATTTTAAGGTCAAAGGGCCGATGAGGAGTGAGGGTGTCTGCACGCTTCTTGCTGAAGACGTCGGCAAACTCGTAGTACTCTGGAGGAACTCCAGAGAGGTCCACTTCTTCTGGATTGTCAGAGACAGCAGCAGCATGTGCCTTGGCCTGATTGAGAGACTGAAGGGAAATGGCAAATTGAATGGAGCCATCCATCTTGCAAGCACATGCGAAGGCAGTGGCATTGATGAAGGAGATGGGGGGGCAAGTAAGTCCAGGGGCTTTTGGTGATTCCAAAGTGCACTCCAGGGGCAGAGTAGAGGTGCATGAAGGCGAGGGCCCCAGAGGCACGGAGGGTGTCATATCCTGTCCAACTCCAGTCACTCTGGACCAACTCCAGACCAGTTCCCCCGGTTGTGTGCACATACTCAACTCTGGACAAACTCCATTGATCCTCCGGTTCATTCTTGTTCAATATCATAGACCTTGACTTTGGATCTTTTCTATTATGTTCTACCTTGACATCTCTCCATATGTTCCACTATGACATCTCTGTTTCCATTTCATCTTGACATCTCTTTTCCCATTCCATCTCAATGTCTTATCTTGACTTCCGTTTCACTTACATACATAGTTACCTCTGTGCTTGCACACATTAAAGACTTACCTGATCTCATCTCTCTTAGTATATAAAGTCTCTACTTCCGTCAGTAGATACCTCAGTTTGAATCTCAACTTAACCTCGACTTAACCTTGTCCTATCCTCATCTTGATCTGACGATCTCCTTGAGTCTGAGACTCTCCTCTGAACTCCAACCCTCTGCAAATTCAGAACACCAGACTTTCTGCAAAGGTGCACCACATAAGGTGAAGCCAAGTCCCGTTTGACTAATCTAACTCCAAAGTCCAGAGTTAGTCCGGAGTTCGTCCCCAGTGTTTAACAGTAGATTTGAACTCCCAAATTGCAAAAGTCCTCACCAATATGGCAATCAGAGTTACCCATTCTCATTCTCATGCACTTGCGAATGTGCCTGATGTCCTATGCCCCTTTAGCAGCAGTCACTGAGGCCCTGACCTTGTCAACCAATTTCGTAGCTTCTCTGCTAGATGCACACCAGGCTCAGCATCCCAGGCACCAGCGCCCCCACACTCTCCCACTCCAGGAGCTTGCATCGAAGAGCTACCTGTCGATGACCAACCCCTTGACAAAGAAGCCCCTCAGTTGAATTCGGTGTCGCTTCACACTCCAGCACTCCGGACAACTCCAGAGGTGATCCTGATCCCTCCGGTAGCGACTCCAACCCCCCCGAGGATGATTTCAATCCTTCTACGGATAACAAATCTATTCCACACAATATGCTTGGCAAGCTCACCAGTGCCATTTATGGCCTCACTCACTTCTCTCGTCACAAACCTGAGTCCTTGCAGTGGACCAAAGTCCGGGAACCGGACCAGTTTGATGGGACTGACCCCCGAAAACTCCAGGTTTTCCTGGTTCAATGCAAGTTGAACTTTCAAGATTGTCCCAAAGCCTTCACCACCGACTGCACTAAAGTCACCTTTGCCCAGTCTTACCTCAAGGGTATGGCGTTGGAGTGGTTCAAACCAGACCTTCTCCAGATGGAAGATCTGGATCTCCAGCCAATCTGGATGGACAACTTCAAGGAGTTTGTCCTGGAGCTCCAGACTAATTTCAGACCACATGACCCTGTCAGAGACACAGAGCATTAGTTCGACCATTTGACAATGAAGGACAGTCAAAAGATTAACAAGTATGTTGTCGAATTTAATCGGATCGCATCTCAAGTCTGGAGTTATGGAGAAGGTGCCCTCTGGCACCATTTCTATAACAGACTTCTGGACCATATCAAGGACAAAATCTCATATGTTGGCAAACCCCCTACCCTTGCTGAACTCCACCAACTCGCTTAGGCTATCAACGCTCGTTATTGGGAGTGCAAGTCAGAGATTAGCTGTCAGGTGAAGTCTTCTGCTAGCCCTGCCAAAGTGCTCGACAAGCCCGCCACTCTGTCCTCCACCTCCGCTAGCACCTCTGGTTCTAAGGAATCGAAAGGCAAGTTTGCTAATTCCTCCAGCTCTTCCAAAGCCTCTGGACCTCTGAAGCCGGACTTGTCGTCCAAGCTTGGAAAAGATGGTAAGCTTACAGCTGAGGAACACAAGCGACAATTCAACAACAACCTCTGCATGTTTTGCAGTCTAGCTGGACATGTAGCCAAGGACTGTCCTAAGTCCACATCCTGCATAGCTAAGGCTCGTGCTATGAAGACCTCAACTCCAGAAGCTAAACCAGACACCTCCGAGGCAAAAAAATAAGCAGCAGCCTCTGTGACTCTGCACAGACAGGAGGTTGCATTGACTCTTCCTGTGCACCCTTGGAGATCTGACTCAATGCATCTGCTCTTTTAGATCCTAGATCCCTTATGCCATCCGTCTCTCTAATCTTCTATGACACTCCTGCATTGCCTGCATTGTTGGATTCCGGATCCTCCAATTGCTTCATTGACTCTGCTTTCGTGAATAAACATGCACTTTCGACCTACTCCGTTCCTCCAATACAACTCTGGTTGTTCGACGGAACCTCCAATTCTATCCTTTTCCAAGCTGTTGACCTCTCTGTTTGTTTTGAAACCAGTGATATCACTCTGATGACATTTTATGTATGTCACTCCACTAGATGGATCCTGCTCTATTGTCCTGGGACACAACTGGCTCGCCCGCTACAATCTGTTGATTGACTGGATTTCGAGCAGTATCTTGTTCTGGACACCAGAACAGCCCATACTAGCACCTACGAGCTCATCTCTGCAGCCTCCGGCTACTCTGGTTTTGCCTACTCCGGCTCCGGTTCCCCCGCCTCTGGCTGACTCCACCTCCACCGATCCACTGCATTTCTCCGAGCGCAAGGCTCTGCCAATCACACTGATCAGTGCTCCAGCCTTCGCACTCGCTTGTCGTCTTGAGGGCTCTGTGTAGTTTAGTCTGCAACTCTGCTCTAAGGAAAGTGACCTCCATGCCGCATCCATCACCCCTGATCCAGCTGATCTCTCCAGAGTTCCCCCAGAGTATCATGACTTCGCAGATGTGTTTAGCAAGAGCAAGGCTGATACCCTTGCTCCACACCGCAAGTTTGACTTAAAGATCGACTTAGAAGAAGGAGCTTCTCCTCCAATCAGTGTCACTTATTCCCTCTCACCCTCTGAGCTGGAGTCCCTCTGGACATTCCTCAATGAACACCTCTCCATGGGTTTCATCTGTCCATCCTCCTCTGCTCACACTGCTCCGGTCCTCTTTGTCTGCAAGAAGGACAGTTCACTCTGCCTTTGCGTCGACTTTTGAGGCCTGAACAAGATCACGAAGAAAGATCACTACCCCCTTCCCTGCATCTCCGACCTCCTCAATGCTCCGGCCTGAGTGAAAATCTATACCAAAATTGACCTCTGGCATGCATATCTGGTCCACATTGCTGAGGGCGATGAATGGAAGACTTTGTTCCAGACATGCTATGGTTCCTACGAATGGCTTGTCATGCCTTTCGGACTGACCAACTCCCCAGCGGCTTTCCAGTGATTTGTCAATTCTATTTTCGCTGATCTCCTTGATGTCTTTGTGATTGTATACCTGGATGACATTCTTATATTCTCTGCCGACAAGGCTTCCCACAGGGAGCATGTCCGAGAAGTCCTCCAACAACTTCAGAAACATGGCCCCTACACTAAACCAGATAAATGTGAATTCCATACTGACTCTACTGAGTACCTTGGATACTGACTCTCGCCCTCCAGACTTACTATGTCCCCCGAAAAGGTCAAGGCCATCCTTGACTGGCCTGAGCCCCAGAAGGTCCGAGATATTCAATCTTTCCTTGGATTCACTAATTTCTACTGCGATTTCATCCATGACTACTCCAGTCTCATCATCCCCTTGACCCACCTTACTCGTAAGGGCTTTCCATGGGACTTCAACAATGCTTGTCGCTCTGCCTTTCGGTGCCTTAAGGAAGTGTTTACCTCTGCTCCTATTCTTACTCACTGGGTACCTGATGCTCCACTGATCGTTGAGACTGACGCCTCCGATTATGCTATCGCTGGCATCCTCTCGCTTCGATGTCTGGACGAGGAACTCTGGCCCATCGCTTTCTACTCCTGGACTCTCTCCACTCTGGAGCTCAACTACAACATCCATGACAAGGAATTGCTTGCCATCCATGAGTCCTTTCGGACTTGGTGGCATTACCTTGAAGATTCAGGTACTCCGGTTGATGTTGTGACTGACCACAAGAACTTGGAATACTTCTCCACCACGAAACTCCTGACCTGCTGTCAAGCCTGGTGGTCAGAGTTTCTCTCCCAGTTCAATATGGTCATCCATTTTTGCCCTGGATGCTTAGGTGCCAAGCCTGATGCCCTGACTAGACGCTGGGATGTCTACCCCAAAGAGGGGGATAGGGACTATGCCTGCATCAACCCACATAATTTCCATCCTGTCTTTACACAGGAACAGCTCATCGCATCACTCCAGGCCACATACCTTGCAACTCCGGTACTCCAAGCTGCCTCCTTGTTTGACATCGAGACACTTCACAATGACATCCTCTCAGCTCTCCCTTCCAATCCTATCACCTCCATCCACCTGTCCAACTCTGATGAGTCTGATCCTTGCTGGACCATAGACCCAGAAGGTTTCTTGTGTCTAGATAATCATATCTTTGTCTCCAACACTGATGACCTCCACCTCCAGGTTCTCCGGTACAAGCACAATCATCCACTCTCCAGACATTTTGGACAGAATCAGACATTAGAGCTCATCCATCGAGAATACACCTGGCCAGGCATCCGGACCTTTGTCAAAGAGTACATATGTCTCCTCTTGTACATCCTGCACTCGCACCAAGGTCCCTCATCACAAGCCCTACAGCCTTCTAAACAGCTCCCTATTCCCGAAAAGCCTTGGAATTCTATCTCCATGGACTTCATTGAGCAACTCCCCACTTCCTCTGGACATACCACTATCCTCGTTGTCATGGACCGTCTGTCCAAACAATGCATATTTATTTCTACAGACAATAAGGTATCATCTCTGGAGTTAGCCAAACTCTTCCTCCTCCATGTCTTTTCTAAGCATGGAGTTCCCTCCCATATCACTTCCAATCGAGGCTTGGAGTTCATCTCCCATTTCTTCCGCTCTCTTGGTAAGGCTCTTGACATCCGCCTCCACTTCACCTCCAGTTATCATCCAGAGGGTGATGGTCAGACAGAATGCATGAACCAGACCCTGGAACAGTACCTCTGGATCTATTGTAACTACCAACAGGACAATTGGTCCGAACTCCTGCTGCTTGCAGAGTTCATGTACAATAATGCTCCAAATGCTACCACCAGTGTGTCTCCATTCTTGCTAATAAGGGTTACCACCCCAATCTTGCTGTCCATCCAGAGCACAATCTCACCTCCACTTGAGCCTGAGAGTACTCCGTAGACCTCGATTCCCTCCACGAATTCCTCTGTGAGAAGATAGCCACTGCTCAAAAATGGTACCAAGGACCTGCTGATGCTAAATGAACTCCGGCACCAGACTTGAAAGTTAGTGACCTGGTCTTTGTCAAAGCCAAGTACTTCCGCTCTACGTGGCCTTCCAAAAAGCTTTCTGAAAAGAACCTTGGTCCATACCCTATTATTGCTCAAGCAGGCTCCCTCTCCTTCACACTCCGGCTTCCAGAGAACATGAAGTCCATACATCCGGTCTTTCATGTTTCTCAGCTGGAACCCACTGTTCCCAACACTATTTCAAATCGTACTCAACCACCTCCACCTCTGGTTGAAGTTGACGGAGAACCGGAGTTCGAGATCTTCGAGATTCTCAACTCCAAGATAGATCGCAGACAGCATCATTGCAAGCTGTTGTACTTGGTCCAGTGGTCCAGATATGAAGGAACCGATGAAGAAACCTCGTGGCTTCTCACCACTGAGTTAGGTCACACTTCAGAGCTTGTTGAGGAGTTTCATCTCTGGTATTCAGACAAGTCCAGACCTCACTCCGCTTGACCCACAGGATGATTGCGATTATTAACTATCTACAGGAGGCAGCCATCTTCTACCTACACCTCTCTATCCTCATCCTCATCATCTCTGCTTTCCTCCGTCTCCTCTGCCTCCTTCTCCACCTTCTTTTTTGCGACCTCCACCTTCCTCTTTCTC